>OX393572.1:315000-342500 GCA_947652115.1 Blastomussa wellsi
AAACACGTCATGTTGCTTAGCAACTCCAGGGACGAACACCGCGGGCTCAGTCGGGGGCTGGATGCAGTTGTTTTCCCCGACTGCTGCATAGACAAAGTATTTATTTTTCTACCGCCAATATATATCAGTGTATCTTATTGGGACCCTTTATTGGACATTTTAGTATGTAGTCTCGCTTCTTAGTTTATATAATCGTTTATAGGACTTAGATCCCCTTGTATTTCTTCGTTCGCCCTCGACTATTCGAGAGCCTGGGAACAGGCTAATTTTTCACACATTCTTAAGTTACGGTATATAAACTGGAGCAACCATCCACAGTTTTACAACATAAGCAAGGATTTCACAGAGAAAGGAACACTAAGGAACATTGTAAAGACAGTGGGATAGATGAGTAAATTAAAGAGATTATGAATCAGTGTAAGTCACCTAAATGCCCACTGGGCGTTAAGCTTAATAAGGAAATGGAACTGCAAGTCTTAAGCAAAATATTTGACCTCGGTAGGATTCATCCCAAAGATCTATAACAGGTCTTCCTTTGCTTTTCCGCTTGACCTTCTAGGACAGTTTGGGTAAAATAGGGATCAATACACACCATATACTACTTGCAATTAATCGTGGGTAGCGAAGCATGCACAAGTAAAAGCTTTCCACAGGGATTTATCAGTATCCAATAGACACTTGGTTAAAGAGGGGCATTCTTTGGAAAACCTATTTCGTTTCAGAACACAGCGTGAGGAAAATGGCCGCAACTGCTTTCACGAACAGGAATCTAACGCATTTGAGTTATTATTAGACTAAAATCTTATTATGAAGTTCGGACCTGCAATCCTATTTACGTAAGTACCTTCTCGTGCTAACCGCGTTGGTCTACAGCAAAAAGGGCGTACCATCCTGTTTCAGTTTCTGTCATGTGTCAGTGTACAATGCAAGACAAAATTTGTACAGCGATAATTTTATACTTTACAGTTATAGACAGTAAAGTCTTCAATAAAAAAATGGTGCACTTTTTTTACAAGTTTTCAGAAAATCGTCCCATGGTTTGATTTCTACACCGTAATTGACATAACTAAACTTTGCTTTGTTGGGGTTTGCCAATCATGTTTGCGATGAAACCCAACAGTAATATGTAATTCAAGCAAAGCAACAAAAGACAAAATACTTTCTCTTTGCAATTTCATTTAAAGAAGAGGCGTGTGTTCTCCGTCAGTCAATTCAGACCAGATGGCTAATATGTTACACTAACGATTCTCAAGTTAATATACGAGTTACATAAATAACGGGATTATCTAGCCTGCAAATGATCTAAACTAGTGAGTGGTTGTGGACTGAAAAGGCTGTTAATTGAATTAGTTCCCTTATTAAACTGTCCGCTCAGACGAAACCCACCACTTGGTGCCAAACACATGATGTGGCATACACCACGTACCTTTCTGTAACACTTTCTTGTTACAGAACCTCTTTTATCGTCGCAAAATGGTTTGAGACAAAAAAAGACGTACTTTGTTCTTGCAGAAATGGTAATAGCCAATTACTTAAAGTGCCTATGAATTGAAAACACAAGATATTGAAATGGCATTTTCCTTAATTTTTGTGACATCTCCACTCGTTCCAGAGATATTAATTTTTTGTATTATGCAAATTAGGTACTGATGACATCACAAGTAGTGACATTATTATTATTATTATTATTATTATTATTATTATTATTATTATTATTATTATTATTATTGTTATGTACGAGCTAAATAAAAATATTGTTGTTGTTGTTGCACAAGAAGATTTTAACCAATATATTGGCGAGCGAGACCCTTGTGTGTGGCCATTCAAATGAAAGCTATTGAGCAGTACTTTCATGTGGTACTGTTTATTATGCTGTACAGGGTGGTTCTAACTTTTAGGTCTGTGGATGAAACCCTAGTGTGTGACCATTCAAATGAAAGCTATTGAGCAGTACTTTCATGCGGTACTGTTTATTATGCTGTACAAGGTGGTTCTAAATTTTAATAAACGATGATAAGTCAAAGACTTCTGCAAGGCTGAAACAACGTGATATATTTTGAACAATATTTCGGCTGGCCAGACCAGCCTTCTTCAGGTTTAGATGTTACTCATTTTTTTAACATGAAATTTCAATATTATATTATGGTGGTGTCGCAATACGTATTTCGAAACTTATAGGAGTGGAATCATCTTGTATACGTAATTCCGCCACTCCTATAAGTTTCGAAATACCTATTGCGACACCACCAAAATATAATATTGAAATTTCATGTTAAAAAATTAGTAACATCTAAACCTGAAGAAGGCTGGTCTGGCCAGCCGAAATATTGTTCAAAATATATCACGTTGTTTCAGCCTTGCAGAAGTCTTTGACTTATCATCGTTTATTAATTTTTCAAGTTTGGCTGATTAGATCTCCTGCGAGATCCAACGTTCAATCAAGCAGGATCTTCGTACACGGTTTTTGCAGTCTATTTAGTTTGCTAACTTTTAAGTCTGTGGATGAAGCCCTAGTGTGTGACCATTCAAATAAACCACGCTCATGGTTCCTATTTCCTTGATGAATTAAAAAGAGCTCGCGAATAAACGATATCAGCAAGACCCCTAGTCTCCTTCGCAGCTGTTATTAGGGTCGTCACGCAACGCTCCTCCCTAGTTAGTGGGGAGGAGCACCCTGATAACGGCTGCGAAGGAGACTACAAGACCCCTGACAGGAACTAAGTTATGAAACGCTCCTTTATTACTGGTTACTACTCGCTGCCGCCAAATAAAGCCATCTTGGCTACTTTAATCATCTACATTTTGTCTAGTTGCTATAAACCACAAAAATAAGTACACTGTTTTAAGAGGCCAGAGAAGGGCAACTTAAAATTGATAAAATTGAAAAAGGATGACATGATGGACTTGCCTCAAACAATTTTAACAGGTCAATTTTATGGCTTGCCGTTTTATCTTCCCCGTCAAGTTTATTTAATTTCAATTTCAATTGCCTTTGCAATGGCCCATTTCCGAATCCCATTTTACTTATGTAAAACGAGTCCAAGTGCGAAACCATTTATACGAGAATAAGTTTGCTTTGCATGACTGAAAAGAAGATGCAGGTAAAACACATTTTCATATCAACTGTTTTGCACTTAGACTCGTTTTGACACTGAGACAAAAGTGAACTCGGAATGGCCTATTGAGGTTTTTTTTTTGAGCAAACGACCCTGGTATTTAACTGCAACTATCCACTGACATTTATAGAGATTGTGATGAATTTATACACTGATTGGATATCTGTCCTGGCCTCAGTGTCCCTATAAAGCTATCTACGTTTCTCGAAAGATCGAAAGCAAAGTTATTTGACATTACTGTAGGGCTTTTGAACCTCTGGAATAAATAGACAACCACGCCTGTTGAACAATCGTTGGAATTCCATGTTACAAGTGTTTTATAAGTGCTAACCGCATTGGTCGATGGAAAATCAAACTGTCGTCCTTTCCTTTGAATAAGAATAAGAAGTTATTCGATATTATTGAAGGGCTTTTGACTCTGGAATAAATAGACAACAACGTGTTGAACAATCGTTGGAATTCCATGTTACAAGTGTTTTATAAGTGCCAACCGCATTGGTCGATGGAAAATCAAACTGTCGTCCTTTCCTTTGAATAAGAATAAGAAGTTATTCGATATTATTGAAGGGCTTTTGAACCTCTCGAATAACTAAACAACCACGTGTTGAACAATCATTTGAATTCCATGTTACAAGTGTTTTATAAGTGCTAACAGCATTGGTCGATGGAAAATCAAACTGTCGTCCTTTTCTAAGAAGCTAATGAGAAAGAGCCAGCAGATTCATAGCGACGCAGTAAGATCATGGACCAGTTTCTTTCCATATTGGTTTATTTTTCTTTTTGGAAAGTTAACATGCAATTGCTATTTATTCATCTACGGCTCTTAGTGGTATAAATCGTTTAAATTCTCGTGACAACTATGTGCTTTCAACCGGGTTTTAGGAAGAAAAATTAATTGGTAAGATTGGCCAATATTCCATTACATATATTTCTCAGGGACATTACCAGTTGCGATAGGGCGATGAAGTACAATAGTGATTGATAATAAATTCCTGCCAAAAAAAAACACTTTAAAGACAGAATACCAGACTTCACAAAACAAAAAAAAAAAAGTCAAAATCAAGCCAGGGTTTTAGTAAGTTGTCAATGGTAAGGCACTTGGACAAACATTATTATTACGGTATTTGCATCAACTAAAAGCCCAGTATGAGCTTATAACGAACAACACGAGCTTGCGTCATAGAAATAACGCGATTACAACGACCTGCAAATTGTTATAACGAATTTAACTTATTTACTTCGACATACAAGGTTATGTACGTCTGATAGATTTGACAAGCTAGACTTATTTTACGGATTACAATGATTATCCATACCTTTCCATATATAAATGAATAAACTTTCAAAAAGCTGACGGGGATCGGACGGGTACAAGGAAAAAACATAATTGGAAGGAAGCATATTAATAGATTATCAGGATTTATTTCATTAAAACAGTTGTCTATGTTTCAAGTGGAGACTGAGAACTCTGCTAATTGAATTATCCGACCGGTCTCTTTTTAGTTGACCACTATCCTGTCCGGCTATGTTGGCAATGTATGACCTGGAATATCTCATAACGACTTATTCCACTGGCCCTCCCCCCAGAGAGGCGTGCTTCTGCCTTGTTATGTTTATGTCTGTGTATATGTGACACTACATTTTTGTCATCGCGGTATTTGTCATGGCAGCTTTTGCAACAAAACAACATTCTTAAGATTATAATATGTACGTACGGAAGACGAAAATATCGCAAATGACAACTGGAGCTTAGAGAAGTTTCTTCAAGGAGTTCGTCAGTCTCCAAATACATAGAACAGGCGTAATTAACTTGGTGTCCTATATCATGTCTATCGTCAAGGGAAAGCGACCTCACTCTTCCAAATGCGTGCCAAAAGAGGCCGTATTACATAACTAATGAACGCCGATGTATTTCCGACGCAACGATTCGCCAGTGCCACGCGTAGTGATCACCGACAGCACGACAGGCCTTTGATGTGTCACTCACGAGGCTGGCGGTCTGTTAGTAATGAGCTGAAATTGGATTCAAAATTTATGCACCTTTGGCTCATTATAACAGCCGCAGGAGTCCTCTTTTGAAAACACGACGTTTTCATGAGTAGCCCGGCTCCATAAGAGTGCAGCCAACAATCAATTAGGACGTTGCCTTTGACCGTCGCGTTTGCTCGAAACGATGAATCTCTCCATTTGGACAAGAACAGCGTTGTCCTGCGTTCTACTTTGCATGCACGTTCTATCAAGTGATACAAGGTAAGTTCTCTTGTTTTCGCTGATATCGTGGACACCATAGATAGTAACTGTCCAAATGTTCAGATAGATTTATATACCTTTGAGTTGACCAATAAACCTCGTATCGCCGGATCGTTAGACTTTCAAGGTATGATATCTTTACGTCTGGTCTGCCACTGGAAGTGGATCCAATACTGAACCTAAACACTGTTTGCAAGAATACTCCTTCTTTGAACAAAGAGCAACTGGAACTCTGCAAAACGCACGCCTACGTGGTGGCTAGTGCATTACAAGGTGCTCGAATGGCTGTACATGAATGTAAGCAACGGTTTGCATACAGTACATGGAACTGCTCTTCACTGGAATCCAAAAACCGCAACCCTTTGACGAGTCCCCTGTTAGCAAGAGGTAAGTATCCGTAATTACGCATGGCGTCTTGGCCGTAAATTCAACTCTCTCTCTTTTTTCATGTCGCTAAACATTCCAGCGGGATTAGCTTACAATCAAAGAGAGATTTAACTATCGTGTTTACAGTTCGAAACATAAATTCTAGATTTTCCACGATAGCTTGGAGCAGAATGAAGCAATCATCGAAACAAAAACAAATACGAGAGACTGTTAAGTGACAGACGACCATAATTTCTTTGCCTGTGACCTTCGCCATGTAACTGGAGTTAAATCGTTTGCTCTTCCTCTCTTTGCTTTTGCCGTGAGACTTTCCTAGGAGTTGGGCGGATCTTAATTGAACCCCATAAATATTGTAAACAAACAGATTCGCCAGTTATGCTAAAGGCAGCGAAAATAAGTCACGTCAGAAAAACCCATTAACGTTTATTATTATAATGTACAAGGTCTAGCTTTTAAATGCTCTTGTAAAAGTAAACATGCAGTACAAGGTTTGGCCAGACACAAGCAGCTTATTCTATTGCGGCACATGTTAGCCCTTGCAAATCTCATCCGATTGACTTAAATTCAGGTTGTAAGGTTCTTTGTTTAAGTGCAATGAAACGACCTCTCGAAGAGTTTAAATTCCTCTTAAAATGTAAAGGAAAGAGCAGACCTTGATACTTATCAGAAGAGCCTAATCTATTCATTAGAAATGTATCTGTTATGTTTTAAACAACTGAGAATACCGAACGCAATAAACAGAAAGTATCTAAAACGCGAGGGCAATATATCTTACTCAGGCGGCAGCGAAACACCCATCTGAGCAGTTTTTTGTGACTTTTACCCATTGTATTAAATTTTCATTACGAAAAATATCCTTTGCGATGGGGAATAATCAATAACATATGTTAGGAATGGGCGGGTTTGAACATTACAAAACCCAGCAGCCGATTTATTTCCAATTGAATCCCATGTCTTCCAGATAGTTTGAGAAACTTTTTGTACAAATTACGCTCTAATCTTTATCAAATCTCTCACCTTCTTCGCTACTGTCCCTTTCCGGTTCTTTGTTACAATCCTGATCGCAGCAAACCGAATCCTTAACTTAACGACTTGTGCCTTAATGAATTAAATTACAGGATTTAGAGAGACCGCGTTTGTGCACGCCATTATTTCGGCGGGAATGACACAAGCAATTGGAACCTCATGTAGCATGGGAAAACTGGGGACATGCGGGTGTGACGCTTCCATAACTGGAGAGGGACGAGGGTATACCTGGGGAGGTTGCAGTGACAATACTCGCTACGGCGCAGAGTTTGCAGCTAAGTTCATGGACTCTCGAGAAAGAGGCACTGACATAAAATCTCTGATGAATCTCCACAACAACCAAGCAGGTCGCATGGTAGGTAAAGCATTCTCATCAACACTCAGTAACGTATCAGATAGTACAATCCCCCCTTAATCTTTAATCGTTATTTATAAACGGTAAAAATCATCAGGTACAATAAATCCCAATAACATATCTAAAGTCCCAAAACGTCTGCGTGGTTGTTCTGATTAAATCATCAATTCATCCTATCGTCCAAAGATTCGATTATTGGTTGGTCAGAAATAAATGCCTTGCTATTCAAAACTTCACGGCAGGGTTAGAGGATGGCACTCGTATATCATGTGTTCAACTGCGATGACATGTACATGCTAAAAGACACGGAACACAATAAACAGTTGTAAAATTCAAGTTTAAGCAGACAAACAGTTGCATAATCATATACAGCACACACACTTGCTTTGGTCATTCGAATTCAGGTCTTTTCCAGCGCTCTTAGCTATCCGATTGTGAAAATATTATATTATTGTACGTGAAGTGTTAATTGGATTTTCGCACTTCTTTCTCGGTACGAGAACTTTTCACGTTTTCACAAATCTTGAGCTAAACTTATCGCGTCTTAAAATATTTTTGTAGAGGTCGGTAAAGCCTTTGTAAATCAGATAAAATTATTCCGGCGGTCAGTCCATTCAAGACCATCCAATCCGAGTCGCAACTATTTAATGAAACCAATCCATGATCGAGTAGTAATCTTTCTTACGAAAGAAAATCGTTTAAAAAACTCCTGACAGGGGATTTGTTTACATTGAACTGACAAAACGTGTTGCGGTGGGGACACTAGATACACCTGAAAGAAAGAACTGGTTTTTCAATTTCCTTGTGGCATGCAATTCACAAAGCCCCTAAAATTATCGTGATTTTCTTCTTTTGCTGTCTGTCATTTAAGTAGAAGGTCTTTGAACTTCTTGACATCAAAATAGTTAATTTCCTGTTCGGATCTTAACTTGTTTTGAAACGTCATCCAGTGGAGATTTCCTTCTTTATGATTGTTTAGTTTTGAACCGACGATGGTCAACAAAACAGTCAGTGATAACCATCCTAGTTAATTAGCTAATTTAGTAAAGGCATGGAAAAGCGAAGATATTCCCGCTGTGTTTGCCACAATTGGTTTAATTGGCCTTTAAAGATGTCTGGGCATTCGTGCCTTTATTCGTTTTGAATTCTGCACATGTTATGTCAATTTATGAAGTTCAAAAGGGCATCTTTCAAACCATCAGGCAAATTCCTTGCTAATTAGAACCAGAAATCTAGGATACCTCACCAAGATATCCTTGCAAAGGGAAGTGTAATGAATGTGCCAGTTTAACAAGGAAACATTAACAGATCGTGTGAACGGGAGCAGTTGGCAATGCATACTGTATACCTTAGAGGACCAGTCGAATGCTCAAGTGTGCACTATATTGCGAGATATCCTATGGAAGACCTATAATTATGCACTATTTTACGATGCTTTGCTATCAGATCAGTTGTGTTGGGGAAAGAGTATGCAAGCTTCATCAACGTGGAAAAACGGCACATTTGCAAATCTAATTACCACAAACTGTTTGCCTTGCATGAGGAAGATCCAAACACACATGTTGAGACGTAGTCGGGACTTGGTAATTTATCAAACGAATTTAGGCGAATGACGACTTAAAATAACATTGGAATGAAATATTGCTTTTGACACATGAAATGGAATGGGTGATTTCTACTTTCCCAGATGTGACTCAAAGGATACTGTCTGTTATTGCGCCACTCCTGTTCAAAATAAGAGAGATTCTAATCGATACAAGACATGGTGTGCATTACCGGTTGACTCATTTTTTGAAATCTTTACATACATGATTAAACAGCAAAGCATCCAAACGTTATTGGCACATTTTAGAAGGCCGCCTTGCTTTAAACATTTCACATAATTGACCTAAAATATAATATATCTTCTTTGGAAAGCGCAGTTAAGATCTCCTACCAAGTGTGCCATTTCAGATGGGCTTATAAAGAACTCATTATGAAAAAATATGTTGAAACAAAGGAATGGGGCATCCGGTCGTAGACAAACAATGGTCAAAATTGTCCAAAATGGGTAACAAATATCATCACTTGATTCTTGCCCCATTTGTTTGTCAGTTAACTAGATAATTCTCGTTCTCGTTTTGACTCGAGTGTTAACCCTTTTGCTCCAAGACTGGTTAAACTTGACTTTATTCAATTATCGTGGTAGTAGGCGGGGTACTGAACTTAAGTCTGCGGATAAAACTTCAGTTTGTGGACATCTAAATTTTCATGTCCTTACTAGTCTGTCGATGAAACCCTATAGTGTGTGACCATTCAAATGAAAGCTATTGTGGTGCTGTTTATTATGCTGTACAATGTGGTTCTAACTTTTACGTCTGTGGATGAAGCCCTAGTGTGTGACCATTCAAATGAAAGCTATTGAGCAGTACTTTCATGTGGTACTGTTTGTCATGCTGTACCAGGTGGTGTGACCATTCAAATAAAAGCTACTGAGAACTGCTCTCATGTAGCAATAACAACAACAACAACTCCATTTGTACGCTACTTAATAAATTATACTGAAAGAAAACTAAGTAAAAAGCGCTGCGTAGATGCCTGATAATCAGCAAAGCCAAATCTTAACACGGATACTCGAGGGATAAAAAGGTGTAAGGATAGAAAAAAGACAATAATCGCCTAAAGTAGCTTGACTTAACACCTTTTAAGACTAGCAGTCGTTTATCGCGAATTAGAATAAGTTACTTCTTAGCATGATATTTTTCAGTCAGTTGGATATGGAAAACTTGACGACTTAGACGGTTTAGCTTTCTGATCGAGAGATATCGCAAAACTATGTGGGAAAACCGCATTTTGCGGTTTTTCAAAAAAAATTGGCAGCAGAAACGTCCAATCTATGCACTGAAATACCTAAAATACTCAATATCCGGACAGAAATGTGTTAAGAACAAAAGAAAACATCCTTTCCGAATAATACTGTTGATAATCAGGAAAAAACAATGCTCTAATGAATGTATTACGTCTTGCCCTTTCCGGACATTTTATTTCCGTCCTTCGCCTCAACGCCACCCCTAAAAGTATCTGAAATGTTCGCTTGAGGGAGGGGAGGGTAGTCAGACACCAAAAAAGGTCATTACGATCATCGCACTCCTTTGCAATTGTTCCGGTGAAATGAATGCTTTTTTTTTTCAAAATTACGGCATTCGCAGGTTTCTCTTTAGAACGCCGATATTCATCAAATAAAACATTTTGAATATTTACGCTTTTTATGCCAAGGAATTTTTAACCATCCAATTTGTACTTTCCCCCCGTTACATCTTGTTATCCTTTTCGTCACAACGTTTATATTAATAGTACAGTATGGGATTATAGCATTCTCCAGATTTCTTGAAATCCCTAACAACACCGTTATCAGCTATACAATCATCAGCCTCTCTACTACCACTCGGAATTCGATAAAATAAAACCTGCGTTTTGTCGCGCGTGAAGAGTATCCTGATGGGATTATTTTGATTAGCCTACATTCCGAATTTGAGTACTGTGAGAAAGGTTCTCATCTTCTTCTAAAAGGGTTGCGGCATGAACTATATCAAAACATTATCAATCGGAACCGAGTCACTTGAGGTTTGTAAGGAAGGTCCAAATAAGCGAGTCAGGGAGGCAGGGTGGGGTTGGAAGAGGAGAACGATGGTGATCGGGCTAAATATTAAGAAAACAAACCTGCAAGGCTGATACTACGTATAAAAGTTGACGTTGCGAGACACCAACACAAAAAACCGAACAGCTGTTTCATCCTTATTAGAACTTTATCTGTTTCCGTCGTGTTGATGTCTCGCAAAGCCATTTTTTTTACGTAGTATCAGCCTTGCAGTTATGTTTGTGTTACAGTTTATTCTTGGCTGATTAGGTATCTTGGCGTAAGCTAGCAGCATTATCGTTCGTGGTCCTTTGCAGTTTTTAAATAAAATTTTAAGGAATTATTCTTGGCTTGAAATCATAATTCAGTTACGCCTCAACGCGGGTTTTAATCTGGGACTTAAATTGTGCAACTAGTATGAGAATTCATCTCAGCGGGGGTAGCAAACTTTCATTATAATCACCTTGTGTGATTCATTCTTGAGTCATTCCATGTGAGTGAGGGTGAGTGAGGGGTAATGACGGGAGAGGGAGTGAGATTTGATCATAAAGGGACTGGCAAAGGTTGCTAGGCATCTTCTCTTAACATTTATAACTCTCTCTCGTCCTCTGAAAGACGGACAACTGGTGTTGGTCCCTGCGGGCCCCTTTCAGTCATTTTACTGTATCTAAGTTATCTATAAGCTAGACACCTCTCTAAGACAGACAACTGCTGTTAGTCCTTGCATTCCGTTTTTCAGTCATTTACTGTAACTAAACTTTCTATAAGACAGACAGCTAATGCCGAGCCTGATGATGTCAGTTGACTGTATCTCTAATGATGTTGTTAAACCCTTTTCAGACAGTAGTGGACCGTATGAAGACTAAGTGCAAATGTATGGGAGTTTCCGGTTCTTGTAGCTTGAAAACTTGCTGGAAGACGGTTCCAGAATTCACTGAAGTGGGAACCATTCTCAAGGAGAAATATGACTACGCCACACAGATTCGCGTGAGCAACCGAAAAAGTGGCAAAATACGGCCCCTGCAGCGAAAATCAAAGGCAATCAAACGGGACGAGTTTCAAAGGGATCTGGTCTATTTTGAAGCCTCCCCTAACTACTGCAACAAAGACAACAATCTGGGAATTCCAGGAACTAGAGAAAGGGTGTGCAAGGTCGATTCATTGGGGACTGATAACTGCAACTCTCTATGCTGCGAAAGGGGCTACAACACACAGCACAGGACAACGAAGATGAGATGCCGGTGCCACTTTAACTGGTGTTGTTATGTGTTGTGTGACGAGTGCGTGGAGCACGCGTGGGTAACGATCTGCAAGTAGTGACGCAACATCCCCCTCACGTGACTTCGTGTCCTCAGAACTGGTTTTTTTGTATTTATCGCAATACCCTTTGGCATCTTGATGTATAAAGACAGTATTCTTTTGGTGAAGAGTATCTTTCTTCCCGTGGTGTGCATTTACCGAAGAACTGGATGCCTGACAGAATATATACACTCAGCCACGTTGAAGAGCAAGTGTCCTAAGATAGAAGCCAGTAATCCTTGAGATCTATATCGGAGCACGATCCACGATCAGTACTTATTGCGATGACAACTGAAAAGATCATTTGGAATGGATTTCTTAATGCACGAGGTCCCTAGACAACGTTAGATTTACAACTAGAACCTGTTCGAGCTTTTCCTACCAAACCTATAATGGGTAAGAAATTGTACGTCTTTAAGAACAGAAACGAGACAACTTAGGCAAAACAATTAGCCTGGTGTCAATTTTAGGTTGAGCTACCCTAAAAACTATAATCAACACGATAGACAGACTGAGAAAGCTGACGGAAATGAAATTCTAAGGATCGCTAAATCTCAAATTATCATTTTAAAACTACATTTGTTCCTTTACGTTCAAGGGGTGTTAAGTGTGTTTTTATTTCTCTAAATTTTAAATCCTTTGAGAAATACCATTTCCTTCCAAACATATCCCAATTTCACCCTAAAATTTACAGAACGCCGCCAAAACATAGATTCATGCTTTTAGAACAGAGCTTTTGATCTGAGTTTAAGCAAATCTGTGGCTTTAAAATTAAGGCAGGGTTCAAAACTGCATGCTGACTTGGTCCCACGACACATAAACAAAGTAAAACACATAAAAAAAGTAACTTTCGGAAAGCTAACCTTTTGAGTTTCTACTAAAACAATTAGACTACTCGGCCTCGTAGTCTAATTGTTAAGTAGAAAGTGAGTAGCGGCTGTCAACAAAAATAGCGACCGCTTCTCCCCATCTGCGAAGCGTTTTCAGCGTTTGTGAAGAAGTTTTAGATAATCGGTTTGTTGTTAAGTTTTGAACGTTTACTGGATTAGTAGATTTATACTTAACTTGAAACAATTAGATTGTTCTAATTATTAAATAGAAGGTAAAATCAAGCCATATTTTTAGCACGAGTTATTGTACTTTTAGAACAACTTAGACACTGGAATTTGTATTCTGTCCTTGACTTGCATGGTTGCTAGGATTTCAACACTGAAAATGTACGCGAACTATTAATATCGTTAAACAACGACCATTAATAAAAGTAGTGGTATCGTAAAGTTGTTAAATGTAACAACCCGGTTAGTAACCATGGTAACGTTGTGACTGAGCTTGTTAATGACTTATCCTCGTTCTAAAGTGATAAATAAGACAACTTGAGTGAATGCAGAGTGCAAATGTTTCCCGGTAAAAAATCATTTAGTTGCAACTGCGTTCGTTGTGGTTTTGTCAGCAGGACTTGTAAATCTCCGCGGGGGCTGGGGGAGGAGGTGTATGATACACTATTTAGCTGCCATACCGACCCCGACCCCTCAACTATAAGTATAGCTATATAGTAAAGCCTGCAGGTGAGTGTTTGTTGCGAACGCTGAATATTGCCGTGAATAAGCAATCCTGGTATCTTGCTATTATGTATGATACTTCGAGCAATTTGTCATCATCATCATAATCATCATCATCATCATCCTAGCACAAGCAGGTACTGAGATATTATGGTAAATTTACTTTCCGAGAATTGTCCTTTTAGCTGTTTAATTTTACCCCTGGTAGACGACATGGCTAATTTGCAATGCAGAATAAACACACAGTAAATTCAAAAGATCCGTTTCAGCCCCAAAGGTCCAATTGGGTCCCGAGGTTCCAAGGTCTGATTCAGCATCGTGTGGAGCCATATGAGCACAATGTTGACCAAAACAGCCATATGAAAGAACTATTTTAGCCCACTCTGGGTCCATATCACCCCTGCAGTAAGATAGCCAATTCAGACCCCAAATAGGAACTGTATTTTACTCACCGAATCGGCCCCAAATTCGGGGCTAAAACAGATCTTTTCAATGTACAGAATTGAATATATACGGCCTGTTGACGTACGTATACCAAGGGGGAGGTATAGGGGCATGCTTTTCACTGCCAACTGTTTCATGATATTATCCTGTGGCAATCAAGTGTTTTGACGAACATCACTAGCAATGAAGTGAAAACATTCTGAATAAAGGATTATGTAAAGTACAGCGCAAAATTGTCGCCAAACCGTATGTACAAACTAACTTATTTTCGGCGCTAAATGTCTTTATTCTTAATCTCCATGACGTCATTATCCGTTTACTTGTTTACTTTTCGGCTCAGATAAGGACGCAAACTTTAGGGTATGTTTTGAATGTCTTCTTAAACAGGCTAACGCACTTAGTGATCATCCTTCGCATATTTTCTTCTTTTAATCATGTAACATAAAATTCTTGGGAATATAACAAATGCTAGCATATTGAGTTTTTTCAGCATCAAAGGGACGCTTAACCTTGTTGCAAACTGGACCACATTGCCTTACGGATCTGAGGCTTGGTACAGAGTGAAAACGGGGGAATGACATGAAGGAGACTTCAAAAAGTCTTCAGGAAACTGAGCGAGCGAGCACTGTGACATACATTGTGAAGACGAAAATCGACAATGTCAAGGTAAGATAAGAATTACATGAAGGCCGGCAAAAAGTAGACGCTATAACTCCTGGCTGCGTTGTCACGCCATTTTAGCAAAAAGCTTTTCTTCACTCAAAGGAAAGCCAAAATAATTGTTTAGTTCTGTTACTAAGTCTATATTACTGTATTGAAACTATTTACTGCCGTCTGTTCTTACGGATGGCGAGGATAGAAGTGCATCAAAAATTGAAAAAAAAAATGTCATGATTACGTTTTCTCTCCCTGCTAAATTTAATATCTTCTTCGCAATTATGCAGAAGCAAAGTAAAGGCATTAATTTAACCTGAACACTCCAAAATCACCGTGACAATGCAGACAAAAAATTTAAACGCTTTAACAAAATCGCAACAAGCATAACAAGAGTACGCATCGAGGACTACGCAGTTGGTTCGAACCCTTTTTGTAGCTTTCTTTCAACCTCCAAGAGAGTAATGAAATAAATACACCAACAAAGAAATGGCATCAAAGCAAATTCGGAAAAAATCCGAGTATAAGGCGCCATTCATTATTTGATTGTGTAACCGCGCGATGCAGTTCCAGTCAAGACCCACATTTGACCCTTCCTCACCATGGTGTCCCCAGTAGCTCAGTGGTTAGAGCATCCGACTGGATTACGAAGGGTCGTGGGTTCAAATCGAGTTTTCCGAGTTTCCTTTGATGCCATTTCTTTGTTGATGTATTCCAGTCCACACTTAATAATGATATAAAAACTCTTATAGTTGTAGGGATGGAGTATAAATAATTGAAGGTATTCGCCCCTTGGCGTAAAGGAGCGAATATAACTTTTTATGAAGCTATCCGCGACAGAGTTGTGACTGACAATTTTACCCAACAAAGCAAATGATTGTGATGGTAGAAGCTTTAGAAGGCGAGGAGGATTATATTGAGGCACCTATAACTTACTATCCAAAATTAATTTATATATTACATAACTTTGTGTAACAATTCACTGTTAATCTCTTCGCCTGTTTAGTTTATTAAGCTGCCTATTATCAATCAATTGTAACCATACTTATCTCCGGATGCTAATGATTGTATTTTATCTATAGTTTATTCCTGTCATTGTTCATAGTCTGTTATTTGAAGCTTACAAATTGGTTTATTTTGTTCTTTTCTTTTTCTCCCTGCACAACTCGCTTCGACTAGCTTACGCTATATACGAGTTGTACATGTTCTTCTTTTAATAGACCAATTCCGATATATTAAAATTCTAACATGACGCCGAGGCTTGGGGGAATAAAACGAAAGAAATTATTTATTCATCCATGAGCCTCGGCGACATGTTAGAATATTAATATATCGGAATTGGTCTATTGTTTAATATTAATAAAGTTTATTGTTATTATTGTTATTGTTATTGTTGTTAGGTAATCAAACATATTCAAGCGCATATATTGGAAGCTGTGTGTTTATACGCTTTTTATGAAGCTATCCGCGACAGAGTTGTGACTGAGAATTTTACCCAACAAAGCAAATGATTGTGATGGTAGAATCTAATTCAATTCCTGCAAAATGTTACAGCAGCTATTATTTTAGAATTTAACTAGTTTTCTCTGAACTTCCAGATAGTTTTTTGCACCATAACATAGGAGTCAGAAAGAAAGAAAGATAGAAGAAAATAGAAACATGGAAGACAGACACCAGCTAATTACACAATAAACTAAAAATACTCAGTAATGGTTAATTGCTCGGCGTAGTCTAGTCAAAAACCATTCGTCATAACATAAATACGAACATTTTGATATTTTACCGTCAGCTGTAAAATTAAGGAGACGTTGTTAACTGAAGAACGCAACCATCGTTGAATGCCAACGAAAGCAGTGTAAAACTTATGCTTTACTATCAGTTGTCAAAAATTCTAACGGCTACTTTTGAAAAGGTATGTTGCTTAGCATACGAATCGTCAAGTTGGTTGGTAATGTTTATCATTGCTAGCTATTTGTGTTATATTTTCAATAAAGTTTCGATGGCCTAAAAACAAAAGTGTCTAACTGATTGGTGTATATATTTATTTATTTTTTCTAACTGATTGGTGTATTTTTGGTGTATATTTTAGGAAGACAGACGAAAGTTTCTTTACCGGGGTGTACTCCCTTAAATTTCTGACAAGTGTGTGTCGAGAAGGTTCTGAAACCCTGAGACTATTCAAAGATAAAGAAAACGAAAATTAAAACCCTTATTAAGGCCCAAACTCAACTAAATGAGACCCTATTCAAAGAAAAAAAAACCCCAATTTTAGCTGATATAACTTAGCTACCATACCTAACTGAGGATCACACAGGGAACAATGTCAAAAGGGGCAAAAATGATACTCTATTTAACCAACAAGAGCCTAAAAAAACCACACCCTATCCCGTGGCACATACCTAAGTAGATATATGGGAGTAACCCCATCACCCCAAGCGGCCATGTTTGGAATATTAGGTGAAATTAATAGCTTTACTCCCAAAAGTTCGACGTTGATTTAATCTGTCTGACTGGGATCTCCATTAAGAGAGATTAAAATTATAGAAAACGAATAATCAAGGCTTTTGAATTGAATTAAATGTTATATGTACCCGAATTAATTGACCAATCTATCTTTGGCCACAAGCAAAGTAAATTGGGCAATCAATTAAGACTAGTCTGTCCACAGGAGCTTTCTCAATAGCTTGAAAGCAGCCCAGACCTTCAACACGGAAGGGTATTTTCTTAAAGTTATTCCGGCCATAAAAAGGTTGAATCGTAACTTAATTAGCTTCACATTCTTGATGTCAAAAGAGTTTCTTGTGCCCAGTGTTTCACTACAATTAGTGTTATTTCGTTTTTGTAAAGACATTTTGTTTTTCAGATGTGACCAGGTTGGTTTCCTGGGGTCTTCTCGCCCTATCTTATTTTTCTAAATTGTAATATTTTTTCCCTTGTGTGGCAAATAAATATTGAAATTAGCTCTTTAGGTAACCCTATTATTATTAGTCGAATTGTCAGACAAATTGATCATTTCTATAATGGTCTCTCTCACGGTCTGGTATAGTTGTCTACCATAAGTACTTTCACGAGCTAAGGTATCTTTTCAGTGTTTTGTATATATATTCAGTTCAGTTAAGTACTTTTATTGTCTTCATTGTCTAGCCTAAAGGTCAGTCTATCTAGCACATGCGATGTATGTTTTTGAAATTAGTATTTCTTTAAGCAAAATTTTCAGACAAATTGATCATTTGTATAATGGTCTCTCGACTTTTTCTGACGATCTGCTGTAATCGTCACTCGTAAATCATGGAGTTCTTATACAGGGCATACTAACGACATTGTTTTGTATTTGTATTCAGTTCAGTTTGGTAATTTCACCGTATGCCGCCTTGTCGTCTGACAGTATGAGGTTGTTTTCAAAACATAGAATTAAGATGTTGTGATTTTTCCACTTTCTCTTTTTGCTCCCCCGAAATTCCATTAAGAGAGATTAAAATCTTGTCACGTATCATATTTGGAACAATACGTTTTGCCTTTGTTTGGCTTTATAAAACGATACCTTTTTAATATGGCCAAGAGCAAGTTAAAAATATCTGAGTGATCATTAATATAGACATATTAACGTTGGCGTTTTCAAGAGTTTGGAAGTTGCTCAGAGAGGCCATCTGCATTTTGAATGAAGCATCACGAAAACTTATTTTCTGAAATTAATTCTTCAAAGGAGTAACTTCTAATCGATTTGCAACTAAATTGTCATTTTGGATTGCCAGAACGACATGGACAAAACAATCATTGCAAAATAAGCCTTGCGTGCTTTTGAAGCTTTCACATCATCAAATGCGGACACAACTTCGCCCTTGGCCGTTACAGATATTAATTTGATTGTATATTATATATAACTCTGAATGAATAAATTAATAAGGCCAACTTACGGGCTGCAGAACATTCTGAGAAATAACAGGATCCTCCTTGAATTTCATATAGCCTTTTACATTCCACAAGTTTGATTCTGTGGTTCAGTGAGGCTGCGACATGAATGCGTTTGAATTTTTAATTTTTGAATGCAAACTATAGTTGGTATTACGTCACCACATTTCGAGTCATTTTTTTAGACGAACCAAATTGCTCTTAAAATGTAGGAAACCTAAAAATAATTGTTTACTAAGGAAGAAAAACGCCTAATAAGTTATAGTAAGCCAAACAGGAACAAGGATTGTTAAGGATAGAGTTCCTTTGAAAGGGACTGTGCCTGCCAATATAGTCATCTACTTATGCTACTTAAACGTATGAACTCATTTTATTGTTCTCGTTGCACAATCACTAGTCCATCTTCAAAACAAACAACCTTGATTGAAATGAGGCTACATCAGCACGCCAAGTAAAATACAACACTCAGAAAAAAGCATTACCCAATACATGTACATAGGCAAACATAGGAGAAGGGCAACACTAAAGGAAATTAAGTCAATTAAGAACAGAAACCCGAAGGAACTGAATTCAGTTTACAAATGTCAACTTGATTGATCAAGGATGATTCTTTGGCTTGTTCACGTTTTGACCAACTTAAGAGCTAAGGTAGAGTGTAACGATTTTTCCAATATGTTCGCAACTTCCATTTTTAACAGCCTTTTATTTCTGATTTTATCTGATGAAATAAACAATTTTTATTTTTTTTCCTATGATAACCCTGGAATTCTTATGCCCTCTAATCAGTAGATATAACCTTGAATTAATGCTTTATCCATTAACAATCCAGGGACCGCGCAGGGGGAGAAGCTAGGGGCTTTAGCCCCCCACTTTGAACATTATCCAGAAAGAGTTTACATAATTATGCACGAAGTACAAAAACTGAAAAATTCTAAATTTAACGAAACGGGATTGACAGGTATAAGCGATCGATCAACTCAATTAACTATGAAGCCCAATAATTTGGAAAGTTTCACTTAATTTGTAATTTAACTTTCATTTATCGTTATTAAGGATTTAAAGGCTCTAAAAGTCGTTCACTGTATTGAACGGCGTGCAAAGGAAACTGATCGATTCAATTTGTGTTTTCATTCTTTCCACGTGGCCGACTTCGTCTAGACCGTTCTAACGGTTTTCACTTCAGGACTAAAAATAACTGCATCATTATTTAATCCTAAAATAACCCGGCATTGTACAATAATAACTCATAGTATTAATACTCATAGACTTAAGTAAAAACATCAAAGATCCGATACCAGGATTCATCACTATGAAATTAAAAAACGCGTTCGTCGGTAAAATTATTAAGAAATTATAAGCTTTCGCAGCCAGTCTGCTGTCTTCCGCGAACTATAATGAAATGGGAAATACGCATGAATCAATTAATGAATTAATCAATTCATGTGTTTGATCTCCGCTAGCATTTTCCCTGTGATTGTGTTCTTGGGCATGCACGTGGCTTCACTTCTTTAATTAACTAAAGCACCTCTTGTTCCACATGCTGTATTTCACTGACTGTGTTCGATCCGGGACAAAGTATTATTGGCAAAACTTGCATTAAGTCACGCGATAAAAATATGTACATTGATAAACATGAAAGATCAGTTCTGACACGCATCCTGCATACTGCTGGAATCAGCATTGTCGAACCTAGTAAATGGCCTAAGCTAAGCAGGAGTTCTCGTAGCTTAGTTGGTTCTCACGGAATCTTAGTGTTTCTCACTGAAACCTTGCACATGCAAATACTTTGATCTAAGTAATACGGAAACAAGTTCATGTACTTGCCATGTGCACTGATTTTTAACTTAAAGTAGAAATACACGTACTAGTTTTGTTGAGCAACGTATCAAGTAACTAGGAATTCGACGTTGTTTATAAAGTGGTCCTTTCATGAATTACTTAACAGTGCCCCCCCCCCCCCCCCCCCGAATGTTCTAGACTCATTTTCTGGTAATGAATTTTGCCTCCCAGCGCGCGTGCCGTCAATCTCTACACTTTCAGCGAAAGCAATTTTAACGCCAAGTTTCGATTTTTCTTGTCATTGTACTCATCTTGTCTGTGTTAAATTAAAAACAATATTGAAAATAAAAATATTTTTAAAATGAAACAACCAAGTGCATATATGGTTGACATCTTTTTCATTCCTTGGCAACACACTCACGTCGATGCACTGTTTTTTACGAAATTAATTAAGTAGGAATGTCACTTTCTTTAATTTGGGTTGATACCGTTTTCTTCCCATGGCAACCCACCCACGTCTCTATAAATACTTTTAACGATATAACTTTTGACTAAAGACCTAAACACGTTGGGTCTGTATACCTTGACCTCACATTGTGTTTCAGTCAACGAATTGAGACTTCACCCACGTCATTTCGCGAGCATTTAACGGGAACAATTAACTTAAATACCTAGATTCTTTGCATTAAGACCGTTTCTATATTAATTTCAGACAATGCCGTGTTTGTTCTTATGGCCGAGACATATTTTATATGTGTTTTACAAATTGTACTCCACTTTCAATATTTAGATACCGGTCTATCATTTTCGTCTTCGCACATAATGGATAAATAAATAATAAATAAAGCAATTAATGGAAAATTCCACCACAACACGCCCAAGGTGATAAAGGTCTGTTCCGTGGGTGGACATCAATACATTTTTAAGTGTTTCTAAATATCGACCTGCCACAGTAACGGAAGAATGGCCAATGTCAATGTCTGCAATATATTGATCTTTATATTTTCTGTGATCGGATCCAAGTATTTATTTGTTGTTACATCATCTTCGAGCTCGACGTCAAAATTACCTCATATGTCACTCAATTTGAATTTGATGGAAAATCAAGACAACGTTCCCCAGTTCATCATGGTTTTTATATCCTCATCACATCTCTTTAAGGCAATGTATTGATAACATAAGGAAAAATTAGATTTTGATCACTATTAGGAAATAAAAAGTTAGAAATATTTGGATGCAAAAGTAGCAACAAACTGCCGTTAAAATGTTACTATTCAATGGCTTGCGACTTGGCAATTGGATGTGGCACAGGGTTTTCGTTTGAGGCCGGAGGACGGACGTTTCGTCCGGTCGTTTCCCATTCCACGTGCGGTACTTTGATACAAACATTTGGATATTTTTTCATTTATCTTTTTTTTTGCTATTATATATTTTTTGCTTTAGCGACATCTCACGAACTTTCTGACTAGAGGATAACAGAATAAGCAATTAAATTCTTCAAAACGGTCACATTACTCTTTTTTCTTTGCTTATCAAGCGGCATATTTTATTGGTTTCACTGTGCGAAAATACATTTAAGGTCCTTAAAAGACAGACGTCCAAGGAATAATAACTGCAGGTGAACATTTCCCCAAGGAATGGCTGTCGCATTATATTCGGAGGAACTGTTCTGTTAGAAGAAGAAGGATTTGTGTTTTCTAACCCAGAATGCGGTTCTCAGTCTGTTTATAATTGGCAAGTCTGAACTGGTTCTTATTCATCGCCAACTGGAAATCGTCATGCACGAATTCCAAGTCTCCGGAAGGTAATCTTGAGAATGACGTTATAAACTAGTTAAGGAATGTCGGCCAACATATCGTATTAATTCAAAGACTTCAAGAAGTCTGTTGAAAAAAAAAGATAGCTCCGCATTAAGACGTGTCAAAATATGCAGTACGGATTATAATAGTCAGTTATTCATTTTGGCGCGCCGCCACAGCTCCATTCAAAGTGCTCTCAGTGGAGAGGTTTCACTTGGACACGATTAATAAGAAAGGGTTTGGAACAGCAGGAGAGTAACACTCACCAAAAAAAGCTTATTTATTCTTGGTGACATTAAGATGAAAAGTAAACACAAGTGTTTCTTGAAGTGACGTGAACTTATATTGCCTCAGTGTTTTTGGCTGACTGTATGAATGGATCGTCAACACAATGTGATAAAGAAGTTGTTGCATATCCTTGCATAACTGAATCGTAATCATATAAACGATGTGCTAGTCTGAGTTTTGAATGTTAAGCTTATTACGAAACGAAACTTTCCGAATGCTCTTGTCGTGATACTTATAAGGAAAAGACAAATTAAATCATTGTCAGGTTTTACACTTCTTTGAGATAAACAAAGAAACCGTTTCTGGGGGCGAAATCCACAACGGAGAGCTTCTAATGGCTTGCTTTTTTGGCAACTAGCTTCGGCCGCTTAGATTAACTGAAGAGAAGACTTCATTTTTCTTGAAAATTCCACGCAACTCAATTTTCCGGAGTGAAAATTAAAACGAATGAATAACATGGATAGTTTGACGGAATTTACAATTATTGTAATTTGATCCTCCGCAACAAGATCTAGAAACGCAGATCCTTGCATGAAATTAGACGATAAATGTCAAGCGCATGGTTTAATAAGAAAAATGCAAACTGGGTCAGTGATTGGATTGGAATAAAACTGTCCACGAGAAAAACACAGGAAACTAGCTTATCAACACTGAATTAATGGATGCATGCATAAAAGCACTACACGGATAAATTCAAAGCAATCTTCTAAATACCTTTTTCCTCTTATCCCTTCGTCACTTTGGCGACTTTCCTAGCTTTCCGTAGCCAAAATAACTAAAACTTGCATGGTGTTCATTCATGTATAGATGTATGGACTTGTGCGACAGAAACCGTCACTATTCAGAACCTTTTTCCTGGGCTCCCTTGTTTAAAATTCAACCGGGAAGACTCCGTAAATAGTTCGTGCCAGTTGTTTTATTGACTTAGAAATTTCCTGAACGCGGAAGCCACGATTACAAATGGTTGCTTACATAAATACCAGGAGCTCAGTGCATTAAGAATTTTTACATTCCTGGAATAAACCTACCCCTTTTGAATCGTTTGGAATCAGACAAGAGTATTAGCTTAAAGTAAACAGTTTGTCTAAAAAGCATTGTTATGTCTGCAAACTATATTTTTAGGTATATTTTTAACTTTAAATTAAGTTAGGCTTTTGGCTTAACTACTGGAAACAAAACTAATGCACTTAAAGGAAATTGTTTTTTGCTCAGTTCAAGAAACTAGCAATAAGGTAAGCTCAACCACAACGGAATACTTACTATCGTGGAAAGCGCCAAAGGAATCCAACACTTGGACTGGTAAAATACAATCAAAACAATCTAGGATTAAGGTCAGTCAGGGCCTGCCTCCTCAAAGTTGATGTTGACAACCGAAGGAATCAATTAAGAGAACAAATTGACTCAGTGGCAATGCTGCAGATAAGATTACAGTCATAAAGAAATCTGTCTGTTTTCATGCCAAGTCTTTTAAAAGAGTAGCTACACAAATGCGATAATTGTGAACTGCATGTACAGCTTATTTGATTTATTGATTAACTTTATCTTCTGTCGGATGTGGGATAAGGTAGCCGCCGTTTGCCTGAAATAGGTAGTATGTACCTTGTTAAAAACATTGACAAAGGGCTTAACGCGCCATTCAAAACGATTTGATGAAAGAGCTAACATTGTTTCTTTCCATGCCACTTCTGTGGTAATGTGTTTCAGATAGCTGGAATGACTTTTAAATGAGCATTTGAGTATTAAATTGGTAGATTGACATGTGGTTTCGCAAGCCAATCACAGGCGAGTACAGCTTCATCTGTTTATAAAACATATTAAATCAGTGCGCAGTACTTATTCTCCATTCTTCTCTTTCATTGATAAGTGTGTCTATTGAGTGAGCCATGAAGCTTCGTTTACCAAGTGTATTTTTATTTGTTATTTATTCAAGCGAAGTTATTGCGTTATGGTGGTGAGTACTGTGCAAAGCTTTTAAAGCCATGACATACTTGGAATCCGCGGTTAAATAATCCCTATATTACTTAGCTGAGTAGATTACTAAAACATAGTACTTTTAATCGTCAATGCAGGTCACTCGAGACGTCACTGCAACAGGACCCGAATGTCGTGTGTAAGAAAACGCAGTCATTCTTTCACACAAAAGCGGACCTTTGCAAATCCAAGCCGGAACTGATTTCCACGGTTCTTGATGGCATGGATGTGTCCGTCGACGAGTGCCAGTGGCAGTTTAGAAACAGGCGATGGAACTGTTCGACATCTAAGAATTCTGCAAAGAAAATTCTTCGTTACGGTGAGCATGAATGAACGTCAACCAAATCTGGTCACACTTTACAAACTCCGATGAAGAATTTTAGGATTCGCGTGCGTAGTTTGATCGCACTACAAAAACTACACCATCGCCAGCGATGACTAAGCACTTGTTAAGTTTAACACCTTCAACTAAGCTTGTAGTTCTTTTTTCAGACTATAGGGAGACGGCCTTCATCTATGCAATAACATCAGCCGGGATAACCTTTACAGTCACGCGTGCCTGCAGTATGGGTCATCTTCAGCAATGTGGATGCCGTAAGGTAACTCCACCACCGCAACAAGTCCTGTCCAACAACGTCATTTCATCGTACCCCCGAAACGATTACTCCCCTTCAGACAACCACCTTTCCAACCAGGCTTTCCCCATCGGAGAGAACGACCAGTTCGAGTGGGGAGGCTGCAGCGACAATATTCAACACGGCTACGAGATTTCCCAGCAGTTGATGCAGGAAGACAAGAGCAGCGATGGACGCTCCATGATCATCAAGCACAATAATGAGGCAGGGCGACTGGTAAGTGAAGCATTTCCGTCGTGGTGCACCACACTTTGTATTGAGTTGCCATTGAAGCCCCGTCCATTCCTCGCTTGTATAAACAACAAACATCTAGCATCTTGTGGCGCGTTGTCCAATTCTTTGCGTTCCGGACCTTAATGGGGCATTGTCGTTGTGGAACTCCGAAATTAATCAGCCAGATCGCGAAGCATCACACACTCGTCACAACACAGAAAGACTGCACAAGCAATTGTCATGCAATTATTGCTAAGTAATAAGTTTGTTTAGACTTAACGAGGTCAGAAAAACATGCAAGTATTCTTTGGGATTCCACGGCACTTGAAAAGTGTACCAGACGGTTAGGACAATAATTGAAAACAGATTTTTGCGATCATAGTATCAGGCGTGCGGTTCATTCTTTGTCTCATCTTTGGTGGTATCGTTTATTTCCAGGTGATACTACAATTTTGATTAAGACTTAAGCTCTGATAACAACATTGGGTGTTAAAGAGACTAACGTTTGCATGCGAAAGTGCGCCACCTTTGGGCTTCCGGCGGCAGCAAATTGCTTTTGGCTGCTAATGCCTTTTAGACGTTTCACAGAGATGCCGATAAGCCAAAGACGTAGACAAAGCATAGCTCGGAAGCAAGTGGCGTGAACGAACTCAATTTGTCACCTACACCGTTGCTGCAACAATTAACACGAAGCCTTCAATCTGGATGTTAATTTCTCAGGAAGAAAAACTAAATTACATATACGCCTTCCACTAATCACCGAATTTGTGATATTTGCATACCTTTTGTGGTATCTTATCCCTTTGTTTACTCATAAATAGAATGAGTTAACAGTGTAGCTTTAATTTTTGATACCTTAAGGCGGTATTATCCAAAACACGCCGACAAATAAATGTCTTCACTGTTTAACCCAAATAGAAACAGAGGAAGATGGTTTCATGCTAGCATTATTCATTAAAGCGATGGCATTTTTCCCTAGGACGTCTAAATGCCTCAGTTTGTTTTAATCAGTTCTTCACACCATCGTATTAAATCTTCACAGGAATTTAATTTTCTAATGTAAACTTTATTGACAGAGTGGTTAATTCAATTCTGACAGTTTATCTTACAAGTGGGAGACTGTGAAAGACAAGTGCCCCGACGGTTGTCAGTTTGACATGAACGAATTCCTGACACAAATATTTGTGCTTCATTTGCAGTAAGCCCCTATTTTTGGCCTTTCCACATCAGTTTATCCACAACACTCACCCGAGTGTGAAACAAATACTTCCATTCGGACAAAGGTGCCGCAACTTGTAAAGACAACAGCCCTATCGGAAAGTGATAGCTTTAAAACTTTGAAACGCAACTCGCGAAAAAGATAATTCCAACGATAAAATTAATCCAGCATGCCTAAGATGACCTCACTAGATCTTGATTAATCTCGAGTAAGTGAACGACAAGTTTAAACGTACTATCTGGTTTCTTTTGTTTTCCCAGGCGGTCAAGCTTTACATGCAGAGAGAATGCAAATGTTACGGTCTCTCGGGCTCTTGCTCTGTGAAAACGTGCTGGGAAAAGATGCCGCACTTTAGAGACGTAGGTGACAGATTAAAAGCCCGTTTTGATGGTGCCATTAAAGTGATTATTAGCAATAATGGCGACAGGTTGATCCAGGAGGGAGAAACAATAAAGCCTCCAACAGAACTCGATTTGGTGTACACTACCGATTCCCCAGACTTTTGCAAAGAAGACCCGTATTACGGTTCTCATGGAACTGTGGGTAGGCAGTGCAACGACACATTTGGAGGGGTGGGTGGCTGCCAATTGCTTTGCTGCAGTCGAGGAGCACAAATGAAAAAGGTTGTCATAACTGAGAATTGCCAATGCCGTTTCCATTGGTGCTGCACTGTGAAATGCAAGAAATGCCGAAGAGAGCTGGAACTACACACTTGTGGATGACTGGCCCACTATTTGAAACACTATTCAAGGGCTGACAATAACTGGTATAACCAGAAGTTGTCATTTGCATGGTTCTAACTATGTTCAACTTCAGGACAAGACAAGAACAGCTCTTTATGACAAGTGATACCCTAGAGAAACGTGTTAATACATGTCAGTGTTTTCAAATATCAATTTTAAAGGAATCCAAACAGACGGTTAGAGGTCACGGCATGGCTAAATAACAAACACTTGAGCAGTTTGTTTGAAAGATATGAAT
>OX393572.1:347500-405000 GCA_947652115.1 Blastomussa wellsi
TCCGAACGAATAATTTGACTGGTTCTTACGGCAGACTTACAGGGACTGCCTCACGATTGAATTCAGTATATATTTTACCAAATTTTGCCAAATACTCCCTATGAAACTTAATGTTAGCAAAAAAATTTCTTTTGTAGATCTGAAAAATCCATAGCTCAAGTAGAAACAAATGCATATCCCGGGGCGTTAAAATTAAACTGAGTAAAAAACAACGAGAATAATTTTGAAAACCAATTATCCTAACAGTTTTTCAAAACCCATTTCGCAATCTGGTTTACAATAATTTTTTCCATCCATACTAGCTTTCTATTGTTTTTACTGTGCAATTTTTATATCGGTGAAATGGTTCCTGTTAGGGATTTATTTTGAGGACAACACTTTTTGATAAAATTTACAATCAATGATAACGTTGTTTCACAGCCTACGGTGTTTCATGGGAGGGGGGGGTGTCAAATATATCTGAGCATAAAGCGTCCGGTACGATACCAGGCTCAAAGTCCAACTACCACGTCACCCCTTCAACATTTCAACAATTCAACAGTTCCCCTATACCGACATCCGGGTGGAGAGATCGAGAACTGTAAGACTCATAAGTGTTTTGTCCAAGAACACAACAGGAAAAAAACATCCATGCCTCGAAATCTAGGTTCGCAACCCTAATTAGCAGAACTGAATGGCTATCAGTAAAACCCTGATTTTTTCAGGCTTCTTCTTTCCAGTTGCTTAAAATTGGAAATTAACTGTGATGATCATTCTTCACTTTCATCTATATCCGCAGTTCAAATATGAATTATTTCATATATACTACACATCATTAGCAATTCCCTGTCGTTTAAATTGTAATGAGTACTCGTGTAGCTATGAGCAGTTCGATTGGGAGTTGAAGCCGATATAATTTAGCAGCTCACTGCTAATAATGATTAACTCAGCAAGCAGGCAAGATCTCAACAAAGATTTCTTTCAGTTCGTGGCAATCACAGATGCATTTTTATTTTAAATTTCAGTTAGAAAACACTCGGATCATAATCACGTGGTTCATATATAAGGATAGCTTGTGCTAATGTAAAGTGCATTTCCATTTAAAACTCCAACCAAAAGGCATTTGCTTCAGTCAGTCGGCCCACACTGCCCCCACGTTTTCGAACCAATCATTAGTTTTCGTTTCCCAAGAGGTCCGAGAAGTCGGGATTTCATTTTAATTTTCTAAATCGCGGAAACGGTTTGCACGTCTCAGTTTTTGTACACGTTGGTGTGAACACTGCTAACCTGCAATGAATCATTTTGTGATGAATCACTGGTTCTTTAGCATTTTATAATTGAAGCAACTTAAAATGTACTCATAAGCACTGAATGTGCACTGATCTGCTAACAAAGACTTTGGCATGGACTGGAATTAATCGTGTTGTGAGGCAGCTCAACGAGGATTCTAGTCTTATTGAGCATAGATATATAGTTACAGGTGGCTTCTTTACATTTTTTGTTAACAATGGAAAACAGTGGACTTTATTCTGTATACCTGCAGCCGCGGAAGAAAGGTTTGTATGGCTAGACTTCGTTGTAACGAACATGCACATCATCAACTTAGAGTCATAAACAAATGATTCCCTGTATCTTTACAAAATCGTTCTTTCTTCTAGAGCTAGCTTGGACTACTGGCTTTGTTTCTCAGACAACTTTCCAGACAGATAGGATAGAAATGTTGAGTTCTGTTTTGTTAGATCATTTGATCTTATAATTGAGTGGCTTATATCTTTGGCGAACGACTTTACGATATTTGGCAAGTTACATTTCTGAAATTCATAGCTGGCCCAATGTTTGTACCAAAAACGAAAATTTACTCAGGGATTAGAAGATATTTTCTGTTTTTCGAAATTTCCAGGTGACATTTCACTGCTTAAAGGCTGTTTGTTTTAATCCTAATAATGTCTGAGGCGACAAATTAGACCTTCCAACAGGCATTCCACTTAAACAATCCAGCGCGTTGGAGGCTCTTATTGCAATTCCCCGCTAACCTTTGAACACAAATGTTTTACTCACAAGAACTATGCATATGTTAACGAGAAAATCTCAAACTCTCAAAAGTGGATGCTTTCAGTGGACGAAGACTTTCGCTTAGTTCCATTTGAAGCCGTGACCGTCGTCGCGCCCTGTATTATTCTGTGCAACTTTCCTTGGCAATGTGCACCTCAGTGCGAAAATGTTCTCAAAAAATCTACCTTGCTAAGAGTAAATAATTACCTCTGGACAAATTTGTTCTGCATTTCAACGATCGCCTGATCTTTCAGTTACGCCTAATCTCTCAATTCGTAGCACGAGTGGTTTTCCCGAACACCCGTCACAGTGCTTATGCATGTCTCGAACATGTCTTGAGTCGAAAGGAGGCTCAGCTCCTAAACATGAAGCCGTATGCTAAAGTTATAGTGTCTGAGTGAAAACAAAGAATGGCTTATCTTGTGTGTTAAGCACCACAATAACACTGGTTGAGCAATTTAACGTGTTGAGTCGGATTTGTTTTCCCCATGCAATGGTTCTAATTACCCATCAAATATAGCAAAGCTTACCTTGTCCCTTAGATTTCTCTCTACTGAATCCGTTTTGTCCCAGCCTTTCTGTGATACCTCTCACTGTAAATCCAAGCTCTCTGCCACTCTGCTGTAGTAAATTGCAGAAAACCCGCGTAAGAGCACATAACCCAACACCTCAGAATCAAGAACATTCTCTCAAGTTCCATCCACCCCATGCATTAATTTCTGGTTCCTTTGCAGCCCACGCTCTGATCTTAGATCCCCTACTGAAGACTGAAAACTAAGCATATTAGAAAATACCAGATATATGACCGTACTAAGGGATTCTTTGTCATGATTGGTTAATGTTAAGTGGAGAGAAACGTACTTTACAAGTTGAAGGGTACAGCTTAATCCAGTTGCAGATTACGTCCACTAAATCATCAGTCACTATGGAAGAGTTGCCATAATTTTGATTCTTCAAATTTGGTGTCCCAAGCTTAATAATTTGGGAGACTGATTCACGCCATAGTTTTTGCCCATTTCCACTTTAACCTTTTTATCAATTGCTGTCTTCAATGCGTCATTTCCACTAAGTTAAGAATGTCACAAATTTTGAAAATTCAAGGTGTCGCCAAAACTCAAGATTTGGCACACGAAATGCAAATTGATTATTCATTTTTTTTTCACTTCCTTCAGAGCATCCACAAATTTAAATTCACAACTCCGGATTCGACCTTTACTCATTCAATTTCGAATAGACCCTACCATCGGAACTCTTTGGCCACGACCAGACGTCGAGCCTCACATGTGTGAAACCTAATTCAACAAACGAAAGAAAAATCAACTTTTGCTTCTTTCAATTTGCATTATGTTCAACTCGTGAATTTTGACGTTTGACCTTTGCTATGGTTTGGTATGTTAGGAATGTCACAAATCTCTATAATCCAAGTTTTATATTCACCATCTAGGATTCAGGAGTGCTCGAATCGTGAGATACTATATCGCGCCATACCCGGTGTGCGACAAATTATTTACGCAGACAGGCAAACTTGCAAAAACATTCAGTGTATACCAGAGGAAGATCCGAAGCGATCTGAAGCGTTTCCATTTCTTACCAAGGCAAAACTACCTTCACTATTGAACCGAAGGCTGCCCTGGTTATAGATCAGGCCCCGGTTGTTCAAGGGTGGATAATGCACCGGATAAATCACTATCCAGTGGATAAGTGTTGGCAAAACAAACTGCACTATCCACTGGATAGTGATTTATCCAGTGGATACCGTTATCCACTCTTTGAACAACCGGGGCCAGATATCTTTAATCTAAGCAATAGTGGCTATTAGAAACTCAGACGATTTCTCTATTCCAAGGATTAACACTACCGCCTATGGAAAACACAGTATCAGATATACTGGTCCTGTAATATGGTCCAAACTAAATAAGCATATCAAGAAATCAGAATCAATTGATGCTTTTAAGAGGCTTTTAAGTGATAAAAGTGGACATCCGAAACCTTCTTAGTTCTTTCAGACAGGGGGGGGGGGGGGGGGGTGAATGGATTCGGGGATCAAGCCTTAAAAAGCACACGGATTGCGGATTTCAGCACAAAATTAAACGCATTCGCGGATTTCAAAAATACAGTGGATCACGAATTAGCTGATAATTTTTGCTCGGATTCCGGACTCTGTATGCCATGAAGCTCGGATAGTGGCCTTGGCGTATCTTCAGTCTTGCATGGTCTCACTGTTATCGTTTTATCCATTTTTTGTTTGGCCGATACCCAAATCACTTCTTTATATTAGAACTGCCGCAAAAACAAGCAATGAAACGAAACCTCTTGAAAATGGCTATCAAAAATGGCATCTACTGTCCTTTCATTGAAACTATTACACAGAAAGTTCTTAATTCAAAGTACAGTGGATGCGGATTTGAACGGATTTGGCCAAAAAATAAGTTAAACACGGATTGGCGGATTCGCGTACCCCTATTCACCTATTCGCCCTCTTCAGAGGTGAAACTCCAAAGTCTTTCTCGAAAGTCAGGGAAAAATGGTTGGCTGAACGGCGAACTTGAAAGTCACGTAACAATTGACTGGAAGTCTGTTTACCAATCGCCGCCAATGTACCAAAACAATTAAATTAGGAATAAAGCAAAAGTGACTTGTGCATCTTATGCAAAACTGAGGCGGAAAGTCTCATCCATTTATTCTGGTCTTGTAGAATAACCTCACTTTTCCGGCAAGAAATTAAGGAATAGCTTACAACTGGCCGTGAAATTGTAACTGGCGAATTCAGCCCAGCAATAGTATTACACAGGACTAAAGCCATATCATTTTGGCAAAAACGTCTCCGCTACTGCTTACTTGCCCGATGTTATATTTGGTGATTTGCAAAAACTCAAGACTTATAGGTTTGGAAATTTCGTAACATTTCAACACTCCTTTTTGTTTCTGTTAATTTGACTCCTATACCTCAAACTGTGAAATTACTTAAGTTAAATGCTAGCTGGGAAAGCAGTGTGGCGTTTCTGTTGTAGCAAGAAATTTATAATTACGAAGGTAAATTGTATTGTAAGTTAATGTACTGCATTGCTTTGTAAAGTAATGTTATGCAATGTAAATGTAATGTTATGTAAATGCAATTTTGGTATTGTAATTCTATAACGTAAATTAAAGTACTTTATTGTAAGTATTTGACTGTTCTGTAAGTAGGAGTTAATGTCCCATGATACAATTAACCAGGTTCCGAAAATAAACGGGTCATCAGAGCTTGTAATATAATTAGATAAAGTCAAAAATCACAGTTGTCATGAAGCTCTTCATAACCTCTAATTTCATTGGGTCTTAATACAACGAAGCTCTCTTGTTTTAGGGCTAGGTCCATTGTTGTTATTGTTTGTATATAATTTTCCCAGCCAATCCTATGAGACGTTTCGAAGAGCTTCGTGGCGACCCAAAAAATCACAACGGTTATCTCATAAATATTGAACTTGGCAATCCAAGAATGAGATAATACTTGAATGACTTTTATACAATCTACATCTACAGGATTTTGGAAATGGTTGTTGAAGATTAAATGGGCACGTTCCAGACCATCTCAGAGAGCAAGTCTGAGAAAACGTGTACCAATTTTTATGGTTGTTCCGAATTAGGGTCACTGTAAACTGGCAAGACGTGAAAAAAGTAAAAGTCATATATAATATCAAAAATGGCTTTACTGTTCCTTATATCTAGTTACACGGTTCTTTCTGTATGACTCCAAATATAAGTACGTTAAGTTCTAATCATTTTTAAATAACTGCCTTCTATTTACAACCAAACATTTCTATACAAAGTCTTTGACTAAAAAAATATAACACCGACAAATACTCATACTTTTAAATACTATTGATATTTTGAACATGTTTTTCTAATTGATTGACAGAATCGATACTTTATATATCAGTTCAATTGCAATCAGTTTTTGTCGACTCCCATAACACTGTAAATAGAACACTGCTCCAATAGTTTCCGCATTGGGATATTTCGCAGCTCTCTAGAACGTCTAATTTCATTGGATCTTAATATCACGCAGCTCTATTGTTTTAGGACTAGGGTCCATTGTTACTGTTGTTTGTTTGAGCGAGTTTCAATTGAGTGTCGTAAAACCAAAACCAAAGTAATTACTTTGGCCAATCAGATCTAGAAAGGTCAGAGACAATGCAGTGATCCAATCAAAACTCGAAGTAGTTACACGTTACAACGCGCGGGAAAACGTGCGCGCATGAAGCCCGATTGGGTTTGGTTTTACTTCTGATTGGTTGAAAAAGTGGCGCAAATATTTTAAGCCAATTACTGAGCATAGTACAGCAAAACCAAAGCAAGTCGCTAATTACTTTCGAAAATCAACTGAAAACCGTTCGAAACGAAAAATAACACAAAACGTAAAATTATGGTTGATTGCAATAACCATAGATCATACCTTGTAGCTTTCATTTACTAGATTAAACGGAGCCCGTTCACGTTCATAAAACTGAACAATCTATCTTCTCAAACGAAATTAAGAGGATTTATACTTACTTTATACTTTCTGTAAGACTTGTACTGCATGAAAACCATAATCATCTCTATGCTTGTTTTAAATTTACTCGTAATCTTCTACGGCTGTGCCGCAATTTTATGACAGTTTCTAACAAGGGACTGACGAGTTTTAGTTTATCAAAGTCTTTTCTATACTATCGCATATCCCTTGGTCTAAGAAGCGATAAAAGGAAAATAAATATATTTTAATTATTACTGCCAGCAACTGATACGTAAGCGGTGGCATCTTATCGCTTCTACTGAGCACGCGCGTGAAAAGTGTATAAAAACCTGCCACCACATCTTTGGGTTTACCAATAATGCACCTATCAATGTTAAGCCCGAGGGGGGAGGAGTGGGGGGAGGCATGGGGTGGGGAGTCAAATCCCGCCGGGACAAGATAATTAGTCAAAAGTATCAAAATCCCCGACTTCTCCACTATCCAAGATGGCGGCCATGTCGAAGTTCCCGATCCAAATCCCCACCCTGGAGGGAAACCTCCCGTGGGTAGCCCGAGCCCGCTCACCCCTTCGGGCTTAACATCAATTAATAGGTGCATGAATCAGAGAATGTTTCAATAACTGCTCTACGTACAACCTCGTTCCCAGGGCCTTTTCCCGTTGCTCTACGCACTAAAGGTCGAGACACACCAGGTGAAGCCAAGTGACATGTCCCGGCAAAAACTCGCGTCATGTGACACGGTGAAGTTTATGCGGGTGCGACAGAATGTTTTCATTTAAGATCTTTTTAAGTGGGTGCGAGATAGCTGGCGATAATTTCTATTTCTTAAGAAAGGCTAGAATCTTTCACCCCTCTCATTCCCATATAGCCTCAAGTTAAACCTAAAAAAAATCTGATCAGCTTGTAGGAAACAAAAGAATTAACGCGACACGAATCGAACTTAATGCTCAATAGCTTTCAACCAACTGAAAGTACTGTGAATAGTATTCATTTGAATGGTCACACTGAAGGATTACGTCCACAGACTTAAAACTTAGAACCACCTTGCACAGTGTAAGACACAGTACCACATGAAAGCCTGCTAGATACTAGTTTTCATTTGAATGGTCACAAACCAAGGTCTCATCCACACATCCACAAATTATGAACACACTAATTAACTCGAGGCTTAGCTAGTACTGGGAGTGTGAAAGTTACTACTCTGCTATAAATTTTCTAACATTATTTGCACCTATGAACCACATGCCTTGACCGACAATTCTGGCACTTTACCTTACAGCACCAAAAGAAACGGCAGTTACAAAGTTCTTCCATTTCACTTTCACTCGTTGTGAAACCTCTATGGCAACACATCAAATTGCACCCGTCCGTACCCATAGACGTGTTGTTACACAGGCGTCCCTGTGTCCCGAGGGACCCAGTCTCGGGATTTCGCTCGCAAAAATCCGGTGAGTCTTCGTAATAAACCAGGTCTGCTTTCGTAGGAGGCTTGTGACGTTTATTCCTGGGGCGAAACGCTGGTTTGTCTTTCTTCGCATTGTGACCATTTCGATTGTTGTTTTGTTCAAATTCCACCATGGAAGCACCGTCAAATTTATCTTTAAGCACACCGCCAATTTGCCTGAAGTCAGCCAATCGTTTCCAGCAAGTACGAACAGTGCAGGCCTCCGACACTCCATGACATTTACACTCTCTCACCACGTTATCACGTACAGCCTTGAAAGAGAACATCACAACAAGTCAGATGACTGACAGAGGATAACTGAAACTAACTGAAGGCTAATTCTCAGAAACATGACTTGAGCCTTCCCTTCGCACAAGCGGCTCTGAAATTTTGCTTGCCAAGATAAGTCGCATAGGTAGGTAAAGTTTGCATACGATCCTAGTGGCACGACTCTTCATAGTAATCTTTATCATTCAATTTTGCCAAAATGGATGTTCAGCATAGTTCGCTTATGCCGAGATACAACAAGTTGTAGGACGACGTGATCTGAATTATGAAATAAAAGATGAAGTGAAATTTGTTCATTATGTTCCCACCGTCCTAAAAATTTAATGCATGCCAATACATTACACAATCAGGCCTATTTCTCTTCAAGGTATTTCTATATTCAGCTGGAACTTGAAACGTGATCAAAACGGTGTCGACTACAATACATGCAAATTAATCGCTGACGAAAAGCCGCAATTCTTAACTAATCGATAATGATTTTACGTGCGGGTTTCCAGGAATTAGTTTAATGTTGTTCCGTGGGAAACCGAGATAGAGAAGTTTACCACAGATCATTACAATAATTCTCCCCCTAGAATGAAACGATTTCGACAAAGCTTGCCGCTAACAAAAGATCCTGCTAGTTCAAACACAAAAAGTGTCAAACTTCGTGTATAACGTTTCGCCGGTTATAGTTTATAATGGTAATTTTCTTCAGTGTTTGCCATATCGTTCGTTTGCTGTCGTGGAACGTCAAGATCTGATTTCCCTTAGTACTAGTTGATGATTGATTTATGCTTATCCCTTGTCTGTCTAGCCGGCTTTACAATATGTTTATAAGGAAAAATTAGTACGTGGTCAATCGGCGGTGTTCGGCGTTAGAAGTTTCTTAATTCCAGTCCACGACGAAAAGTTTCCTACTTTGTTCTATCACTTCTTTACGTATCCGTATCATTGAAGAAGGCAAGATGGACGCAAAAACTTCCATTTCAATTAAAAAAACTGAGTAAACCAGTTATTCGAAACTTCTATTTTAGCTGTGCAAATACAGATGGCCTTACTGTCAAACGCTTAGACGAACTTAAATTACGTTTTGTAATAAACGATCGGTCGGAAAGCATTTGTTCGTAACCGAAAAGAGATTCACTCATCGCCTGGGGCTACGGCTTTTCTTGTCGTTTCATTGCGGCTTGTGTTACGATTTTTTTCCTCGCAGAGACCAATTAACTAAATATTTCACAAGAAAAACAAGTAAAAATAACTTACAGCCCTGCCCGCTTCGTTGTTGTGCAAATTTACTAAAGCGCGAAAATCTCGGCCTTTTTCTCCAGCGTCAACAAACTTCCTTGCGAACTGATCGGCAAAATGGACGTTGTCACTGCAGCCTCCCCACTGCCATCCCTCGTTGCTTACTCCTTTGTATCTGCTGTCGCATCCACAAGCTGTCAGTTTTCCTTCACTACAAGCTCTAGCAATGGCGTGTGATACACCAGCGGCTGTTATTGAGTAGGCGAAGGCTGTTTCCCTACAAGCTGAAATAGAAAAGCAATGCATATTGTAATGAACAAATACAATGCAATGCATATCTCGTGTTTCACACTCTTTCACTCCACGAGTGACCAAGTCAAAAATACAGATCGATAAAGACGACATCCAAAATCTAGTTTGCCAAAATATTGAGTACACGAGTTTTTCATGCGTGGGCTTCAAGATCGGTCAATATTCTGCTCGTTGTTTAAAACCTTGTTTCTTTCGTCCACTAGAAATCTTTCTCTCGGATACTTGCGGTAGAAGCACATCAAGTCTAAGTCAACTTGAGGCATTGATTTCGAATCAGTCAGTTAAAGAATTCAAAGCCCTGCAAAGGAGGTTACAGTTGCAATCTTTACATGCAGGGATGACAAGAGACGGAGTCATGCGGAACGAAAGAGGAATAGATATTCCATCTCCATTGCTACAGTAGAAAAGATTTGTTAATTAAGGCAAAAAGTTCATTGACTATATAATAATACATCGGTGTACTTAGAGCATAGCTCGTAAATAAGGTTTAGCACTCTCTTTGTTGGTGAAACATACTAATAGGACAGTCTTTAAATGTTAGATTACCAAACTGGGACAATGAGAGACGACGAACATCTGTAAGGGACGAGATTTTTGACGAGAGTAAAAACAAGTTGACTTTACCTGACCTTTGTTCTGAAATTATCAGCTACGTCACGATAATATGAGAAAACCTCAATTGATAATAATAGTTTACTAAGGAAGAAAAACACCAAAGAGGTGATACTAAAGCACAAGGAAACAAGGATGGTTAAGGATGGAAAAGGTTTAGACGGATTACAAATGACAAACTTGAAAAAAAATCGGCTAAAATTTTCAAAGTGCACACCCATGATGTAGCTCCTTCAGGCTTGGTGCCGTCGAGCCTCGATAATCAAAACGAGCAACATACACTAAGGCGGGAACAGAAACCTGAAAACATTTTAGTTTGCAATAAATCTTGCACACTTGAGCTCTTAACCTCAACTGTGGATTTTCGCGATAGTTAGAAGAAAAATTATATTTAAAATTTGAAGACTGGTTTAATCTTAGGAAATGTACCTTAATAGATTTTATAGGCGTCATATCGCGCAGGTCATACTTGATCGATTGACTTATGGTTATTTCCGATACTTATTTTTGTTTTTACTTTACATGTATTTTAACGATGTCCAAAGATTATAGAGATTATCGTTTATATGACGAAAATTTCGCATAATATTATGCAAAATGTCAACAAATAAAACACTATACACTGAGTCATATAATAATGTTATTGCTGTCCGCTCCGTGGGTTGTAGATGACGTATTAACAGCCAGACCAAGCCGAATATCCTATAGTCTTGGCGTGTTTTATTAATTTCTTTTGAGCGCGAGAAACTTCAGAAGTCAGCTATCTGTTGACTACCTTTGTTGAGAAATTAACTACCTCGAGTGCAACAATTATAAACGGAATCCAGCTAGGATTATTTCTCTGCCTTTCTTGATAAAAGATGCCTACCTTTAACTGACGATGAAACGCAATTTTACAAAAAGAGACTCTCATTTACAATTGAACAAAACCTACGACGAATCTCTTGCAGACGGTGTGAAAACAGAGAAAGCTTAGATTGTACTGATTAATGTACCTTTTTCAAGTGCCCGGGCTAACGTTAAACTGAATCCGTTATTAGAAGGTGCCAACGAAATATAGACGAACGAATTACGGAAATAACAGTTTATCGCGTATCGAAACATATTAACTACTAGACAAGCCTTTTCCGCAATTTTAAACAAAGATGAGGAAATACTGTGAGTGATATCTCAAAAATACAGCGAATCCTTAAAAAACGAAAAACATTAATTTCCCGCAAGAACAAAAACACGAGACTTCTAAGAACTTATCTATAAGTAACTTTGCTTACTGTTACAGTTTTGCATGACGTTGAAGGAAATACTGAACCAAAACTGCTTTTTAAGTACAGAACGAAATCACATATGACATTACTTCAAATGAATGGTGAATTTCGTTTCATGGTGGAAGAAGAACAAAGCAAAAAACTGCATGATAGGGTAAAAATCCGACGAGAGGGCAATAAAGTAAACTCACCTATTTTCACAATTTTTCCAAAAACATTTTCAGGACTTTGAGCGGAACAATTCCATCTTCGATGTTTGAACTGGAATTGGCACTGACTGATAGAGAATTTTGCGCCGAGTCCAATGTACGGAACCAATTCGGGGTATTTCCGACACAAGCGTTGCTGCTTAGGTGTGACAGGTTTGACTCCGTTACCAGGAGAAAGTTGGAAATTATAGTTGTCTTGCGGCTTCGATGAACCACTTACACCAAGGTTCCTACAGAGCAGGGAAACAAAATTGGGTTAGTTTACGTTGTTAAACGTTATAACAATATCATAAGCAGGAAGTGTAATTAGACTTACCACCAAGCACCATTCCCTTCTGCGAGTACATAAAGACTTGCTAAACCAAACAGTACTACCATGTAAAAAGATTTGGACAAGTTCATCTTGAACGTCTAACGATCTTGTTCAGTTGTGTCCACAGTTAGTCGTAATAACTGAAAAATCTTAATTCGCCTTCATAAGTCGGCCCCTCGCATGTGATTATTACCGTCACTTAAAACAATGGATTATACAGCCACATTGCCAGTGACCACTAAAAATATAATATTTTTGTTTGCAGTCTGCATGTCTGCATACGCTTACGCATTCAACAATAACGCCAGCACGGTTATCTAACAACTTCTAATTAGTTGAAATCCTGAGTTGGCATACCTTGAAGAGGGCTGTTCCCGCCCACACACAAAGCTGGTGAAATTGCTACTTCGAGTTTAATCCCTTGAACAGTGGCTTGTTGATGAAGAAGCTTGTGGGTAAATATGCTATCAAAATGTGTACTTATTGCTTAAAAGACTTGTGTTTCCTATCGTCTTCTGGACGTTCCTTTCGCGATTTGCAGTTCTTTGTTGCAATCTGCCGTGACCGCGTATTGAAAAATTGACTCGGTGTTTTAATATTCTCTTTGATTTTCCATCTTTTAATTAATTTTGGGTTTCTTTAAAGAACTCGTTGACAATGAGAAAATTATGTGACATTGTGAACGATGGGTTTTACCACATCCTCGCTAGAACACTGAAGGTTGCAGAGTAAAGTGAAATAAAAACATCAACTGCAATCTCCCTTCCTCAAAACGTGACATTCATTTATAACTGAAAGTTTTTTGAGAAGCGTGAATGCTATTCACTTATTAAAGTGATACCCTCTTCACATTTCAAAGGAAGCAATTTTTACGGCTTTGCCTACGCCAAGGCCCTTTCAAAGCTTCAAATTAAGAAACAGCGAAAAAACAATTTACAATCAATAGAGTCACACAAATTAAGTGATTAAGACTTCAATAGGAATAAGAAAGAAATTACTTGTGTCACTGCCCTTGAATAGACTCAACAGAGGCCGCCACTTCTCGCAAATTTTTCAGTCAATTAACCTTGCTCGGAAATGGCTTTACCAGTGTGGTTTGTCGAACGTTGCGGCATCGACGAACGTGAGCCGTGAAAATGTTCTTCGACCCATGCGCTTAGCATTTCTACAACTTACAGAAGGTAGCATATTTACCACGTTACTTGACTAAGGCTCACAAAAGGTATTTAAATGTTTGTTTTGGTTTTCGATTTGTTGTTATAACGGTTAAAGCAGAAGAGTCTTAAGATGACATAATCTCACCAATAAAACCGGTAGATGACGCTCTCGCAAGGATTAGAAGTAATAAAGACAAATTCTACAAAAAAAATCATTGGTCATTGTGCTGTGGAATTTGGGTGTAATTAAAAGGACGAGGCACCCCTGGAAACGGACAAAGATTTCCTGTTACCACGTGAGCTTTCCATCAAAAAAACAGCGTGCCAAAGGAAATGTTTAGTAAACAAACTTTCAAGAAGATTGACTCACTTCCAAACTATCTTTTTCATTAACTTGTTTAGCGTTGCGTCTTATAATGGCAAACATTGCGTCAGTAATTTTCCAAAACCCACGAAATTTCCTTCGAATTCGGGACGTGCCCACACATCTTAATTCGTGTTAGCGGCCGAACATAGCGAATGTTTCAAGAAAACAGAAAAATGAATAACGGAATACCAATTAGACACGTAGCTTTTATTGCAACACAATAAGTGTTCCCCGGAGGCGGATTTTCTATTCATTGCAGGTTGAAAAATAATTGAATCATACAATTAGCTTTTGTGTTTGTTTGAAGTTACGGTGGTCTTTCGTTATAGGCCGCATTCTTCAAAGGAAGTTTCAATCCACGCTACTAAGAGATGTTAAAAGAAACTTCTTACAGCCTGCATATAATATATCATGAAAATAACCTTTTTCTCGTGAGTTTGTTTCTTTTGTTGATTACTGTTTGTTCTTAACATCACGTGATTAACAGTGTAAAACGTTACAGATTCACGCAGAGTTAGCAGGCGCTCAACGTTCTTTGGTTTTATCCCTGAATGCTCAATTTTGATAAGGCGTTTCCGTTTGGTCTTTACAGTAAATTGCCGACACTCTTCACCTCGATGATTAATCGAAAACCTCAGTCATTTATAACAACATTATAATTTGGTTTTATCAACTGGGTTGATAATATCAATTGGCCACCGTAAAGAGATTCAAGAGCTGACGTTTCGAGCGTTAGCCCTTCGTCGGAGCCCTTCGCTCCGACGAAGGGCTAACGCTCGAACAACCCAGTTGATAAAACCAAATTATATTGTTATAATTCCCACCGACGCAGCACCACAGTTTCTTTAGAAACTTACCCCCTCTATAATAACATTAGATTGGAATAAAAAAGAAGGTCGCGCAGAGCTCTAATAGATAGGTCAAGCACTAGGGGACTTCGGAATGGTTGCAAATTATATCAAAGGCAAATTAACCTGGCTTTTAAGACTAAGACGTTCATTTACAAGTAGTTTATCCGTATGCCTTATTCCCGGTAACCAAGCAAGTGGACGGCAATATAACTGAACTAAATACACTGATGTATGTCAATGAGGCCATAGGAAAATGAACTGAATAGACTGCAAAAGCCGTGGACGAAGATCCTGCTTGTTTGAACGTTGGATCTCGCAGGAGATCTATTAGTAGTAATCAGCCAAACTTGAAAAATTAAATGAACGATCATAAGTCAAAGACTACTGCCTGGCTGAAACAACGTGATATATTTTGAACAATAAATCGTAAAACTTATAACTAACGTAGAATTTTTTTTATATTCACTTATAACTCATGTTTACTTAGTCTATTTTTATTTTATATAGATATTTCTATCTTTCTCTTGAATCATCTTGTATACGTGATTTCCTCCACTCCTTCAAGTTTCGAAATACGTGTTGCGACATCACCATAACATAATATTGAAATTTCATGTTCAAAACTTGATTTAGTAACACCTAAACCTGAAAAAGGCTGGTCTGGCCAGCCGAAATATTGTTGAAAATATATCACGTTGTTTCAACCTTGCAGTAGTCTTTAACTTATCATCGTTCATAAGAAAACGGTAGCCGGAGCTAATACAGATACGACAGGAACAGATTTAAGGGAAGATTAAAGATATGCAAATGGCATATTCGTATTGTCGGTATTTGGACTGGAACTAGCTTGAGATGGAAGGCTGTTGTGGGGAATATCATTAATTTTTAAAAAGAGCTTTATTCCATTTTCGTTTGAAAGATTCCCCGCATTAGCCTGTATTGTAAGCTAGTTCCAGTCCAATAACGGTTTGTTGAAAGAGTATTATCTTTCCTAGTACGTAGAACCGATAAAACACGGGGGGGGGGGGGACTCTAAGAACGGCTGTTTTGGGAGAAAAACAGATTTCTTCCGGGAATCAAAGATTTTGCTGGGAATCGGGAGACTTAATAAAGAATAACCTCCCACTTTCTTATTGCGTTCTTCTGGTTAAAGAGCAGGTTCCCAACGCGAACGGAAAATCACTGCAGTCTGTCCGCTGTTAAGAGTATGCAGCTAACAAACTGCCATATGCATGATTGCAAGAATGACCATAAAACAGTGATGCGATATTTTATGCCTTGAATGTTTGAAATCGTCGTGCTCACCACTTTACCCTAATTGATAATATTGTACATTAAAATCACTTCATTGAAACAGATATAAACTGGTAATAAACTTGATTACACCCTAATATGTTGTTTGTTTTGTTTTTTGGAGCTGATAACCACTAAATCTCATTATGGCAAATATATTTAGTAAGTGGTGGAACCAGCAGATGTGCTCCCAAAGGCAGGAGGTTGGAACGGGGTGGGAAGGGAAGATTGACAATAGCTAGATACAGATGATTGTTCTTCTGGGGGAAGGGTTGGAGCACTGACACTGTGTACAGCCACCCAGAGGGGGTGGATACACAGGCTAGCTAGTAATTATAAACCTGAATAATTAACGAAGTAAAGAGAAACACACTGACAGGCTCCATTTTCTCTATTACTGTTGCACTCTTGAGTCCAATCTCGTTGCGGGTCAGTTTATCCATGAGAAGAGACGTCCTTGGGGGGAATCGAGGGAAAAATGCTGGCTCATTTCCTGAACAGCGCTAATAATCGAGCTTAGCCAATGAGAGCCAAAAAACTTTTGGCGGGAAGTCAAGCAAAAGTATGATTACAATACGATGAAGCCACACTCTGCTCGCTTCGCTCGCAGGCTATGAAACACTATGCCCAGGGATATCCGGTTCGGCCTCGTTTCAAACTGTGCAAACTCTTGGGCCCATCAATGTCGATTTTGTCGAATTCAAGTGATTTTATCGATTGTCGAATTTCATCGATTGGACGGAACGCCGGGCTTGGGGTACGAAATGTGGTCTGCTCCCCACCCCACGCCTCATACAAAAGAAAAATCAGCATCGTAATCTAAGGGGATCAATTGCTGTGATAATCATTGGACAGCGTGCTTTCAACCCGGTGCTTTCTGAGTATAAAAACTATAAATAGACAGCAATGCCAAAATATCCATAGACAAACAGGAAAAGCATAAAGACACAAGGTAGTTTCATCCTTGTCGTACTGAAAAAGACTACGTATATAGCAAGTTGACACTTACCGAACGGGAACTTACCGGGCGGTAATCGCTTCGGAGCGGTTGTTATCCAGAACGACTCCAAGTTGGTTTTGATATTCTAGATTTGCTTGTGGTCGGACGTTTTGGTGATCTTCTAAGTCAGGTTTCACAGGCCAAGACGAAACCATACATAGACCCAGAAGCGGGCAAGGATGGTTCCTTTAACTTTTGTCCCCGGCTTTGTCCATGGCAACATTTATGAATTATGACAAAAGAAAACTGAAACAGAGAAAATGACGGACGAGTCAAAATCGGTCAACAAGCAGAACTTTTACGGCTTCGTATTACAGTAAATACTCCTTAATTTATGCTGTCAATAAATAAACCCTTGTTTTGTTTAGAACTCCTTTTTTGGTATCTTTCGTTTGTCCCTGTTGGACTTATTGTTATACAGACATGCAATTATCTTGGTCAGAGAAACTAGTAAGCTTAGAATTTGTTTACCTTAAGAGATCTGAAGGTCCAGAGGAAGAACCAAAGTTCGCAGTCAAAAGCAAACACGTTGCCAACATTGGAAGATAAATTATCTTCAAAGATCACTCATTTGCTTTCCATCCAGTAGTGTATACTGACAGCTAATTAGTTTCTTCGATTTTTGCTTTTCTTCGTTCCAACCATGTCAGCGACGCGAAGCGACCAACTAAACGCATGTGAATCGTCGTCCGCAGACAACTAAAATTCTTTTAGACTGAGCAGTTCAGTAACTCAGTGCCACAATTATTTCAGTCGTTTGGCATAAATTTCCTGGACACGCGACTTTAGGGAGATTGTACGAGAAATATTCTGAATATCTTTGGAGACAAACCTGTCTTGTCAGCTTCCACTCGAGCCTCAATGTTTCATTCAATTTACACCACAGGCAGCCCAAGCTTACTTCATGTAGCCGTCACGACGATTTCACTTACAGATTTGTATGGGAACTTCACTTCAGTTATCAAAATGCAAAATACAGCCGTGAATGTATAAATAAACTTCACCTACCTCTAAATGGAAATATGTTTGTTTCTTCCGTGTAATCCGGAGTTGATTTGGGGCCATTTGAAGCTAGTTTTTGAGTCAGGCATTCTTCGGTGTACTCTCCTATACGAACGAAGTGAAAGGCAGGAGACTCGGGCCGTAATACTCCGGAGCCGACCCGATAAATCACTCTCACATCACAAAAAAAGGCAAAGAATTCCATAAAAAACATCATATCCATGTAGCCAGATAATTTCCCCATCGGATTTACTCTTCTCGATGATTGTACTGTGATTTTAGATCGAGAAAATTCGGATATTATTCAGCTGTTTTGCTATCTTCCCATGCGTTCGCCTTTTTCGGCGTCTACGGGAACACGACAGCAGATTGCTTTCTGCACTCTCATTGGTCAATTCAAATCACCAGCGCCTGTGCTTACACGGTGAACACCGCACCGCTAATTTTCTCGCCTTTTCCACAGGCCACCCAGGCTCTTACTGGGCTCGGAAGAAACGCCTAAATGGATTCAAAGTGTTGATTTCTTAAAAGTCTTTTAAAACTATAAAGTGTAAAAGAAAAAGTCGGTAACAGTAATTCTAACAGGAAAAAGTATTAAAGATACATGTTCTGAAAATGTAAATTATCAATTAGATGTGTTTAGCGACATGGCCCATAATGTTATTTAATTCCACCGTGATTTTTATTTGTCATTTTAAAGGTATAACTCTATTTTTGCATTTTCCTTAGTATATCAACATTACATGATATAAAAGTGTGGGAAGTCTGTAAGGCGTTGAAGAGCAATTCCCAAGACATCAAAAAGTTGTTCCATGTAGACTGAAGCGTTATAAGGGAATCCTTGTTTACAATATTTGCCTCATTGGCATAAGCGATTCAGTTTCTGATGGAAGAAAAAAAAAATTCAGTTCTGAATATTTAAAGTTCATAGCACGATTAACTCTGCCATTGAATTTCAGCTCGATGTATTGAATTCTTTTTGTCTGACGCGGGTTTAAAAACTCAAAATTTTACAAAGAATGTATGAGCTCATTAGCGCTTTTGCCACCCAGAAATTTTGGAGTTTTTGAAAGACAGATTCTCCTTGAATATTACACGCAAAAAGCTAAACCAAATACTAAATTTCACTAGCTCTTTAACTGTTTTGGAGTCCATTGATATCTAACATGTTGCCTTCTGCACGCCAAGCCGTATGCTAATAAGAAAAAGGTAAACAATGACGTCAACATGAATCCCCCTTTTGTTACCGTGGAGTCAAACACAAGTCATAGGCACGCAATTATGATAATTGAACGATAAAAAATTGTAAAATGAACATAAATTAGCCTAACAAAAACACCAGACCAATCATAAAGAGTGACAAACTGCCCCTGATCTGAAGGCAGCAATAAATCGAATTCAATAAACAGCCGCCGGTTCGTTTCTCTAGTTACGGATATACCACTGCGACAGGTGCTTGAACTGGAAGGCTGATTTTTAACGCAACCCACGTCGGACACAGGAGCAGCAGTGAAGTTTGTTGAATATTGATTTGGGAAAAGGAAATTTGTGCCCAGTTTGACAGGATTGATACGTGCTCAACGGCAGAAAGGAAGGCAAACTGTCGCGTGCACGTGATACGTGCAAACTTAAATGGCGGAAATGAAGATTAACATCGTTTACAAAGTATTCATAATCGCCTTCAAAGCAGGTGTGTTGGCCACGAATGAATCTAAAACGCAGTGAGTCTTGAGCGATTGTTTTGGTGAAAAACAACGCTAACGTGCCTAGTTTGGTTAATTCAGAGATCCGAGCCTTTTTAAGAGAATTGCAAATATTTGCTAACATTCAACTTCCTGCTTTTCGCTGGAAAACTAAAATCGTTGCATATTCATACTGTGAATTTTTCGGAAAAGAAATATTTATCCAACAACTGGAACGACTCTGGGAAGATGACTGAAGCAGCATTCAATATCTGTACTATTGCCTTGCATGTTTTCTTATTCCTCGCTACTTGGTTTGGAAACTTTTTAGTCTGTGCTGCAATATGGAGGGTTAGAGCTCTGAGAACAGTTTCTAACATTGTTATCTTTAGTTTATCGCTTGCCGATTTGCTCATGACAATTGTGTTCTTATTCCGAGTTATCCATCTTTCCAGTGAAGAGGAGTTCCCGTTGGCGTGTCATGCAATTTCTGAAATTGCGTTCAACTCAATTTGTGTAATCATTCTACATCTGACTGCCATTAGCGTCGATAGATTCATTGCCATTAAATTTCCACTTCGCTACAAAACTACAGTCACAAGGCGCCGAATGAAGATTATGCTGTTTTCCGTCTGGATACTTCCCCTCATAGGAACGGTTATTTTTTCCCATTCACTCCCTAAAGAAGTTTACGAAGATTTTATTGACTATTACGATTCATTTCATTTATGCATCTCTTCCCACTATCACCAGTTTGAAAACACTTCGAAAATCTTCGCTGCAGTTATTATTGTCCTTTATATCGTATTGCCGTGCATTGTGACTCTTGGCAGTTACATTTACATCATGAAGGTGTCACGTGATCAGCGATTGAAACTTGAGAACCAAGATCATTTAGAGAGAGCAATGGCGCGAAAACTTGAAATTAAAGTGGCAGTGACTTACGGAATAATTATTGGCGCGTTCATGATCTGTTTCCTGCCGCTCTTGACCGGAACGCTGTTCCAACAGTTCAGGCAGGAGGAGCGAGAAAACATGACTCGAACAATGCAGATATTATCAATAGTTGCGTCTATCAGCGCCTGTGTTAATCCAGCGGTTTATACATGGAGAAATCGAGAATTCAGAAAAGCGTTCAAGAAAATGATTACGAGAAAAACGGAGGGGATTAACAGCCAACCTAGCAATTTGCAATAACAACGGTTAATACCATGCCGAATGATTACCTCTCTTGAAACTAAGCCTGCGTTTTTGACAGCAGCTGTTGCGCATGCTAGGCAACACAACGTATTCCACCGAATAATGGTCAATAATAATGATAAAATAATTGATAATGATAACGATGATGATGATGATGTCTTTATTCATTCGTGAAAATTATCAAGTGCTGCAGTTAAATTAGTCACAGGCGATCGAGGAAATAAGAAAATATCTGAGTCTGCGGCCGGATTCATACCCATGTCCTGCATGCATAATCTCCCAAACGCAGCTCAGCCCGGGTGAGCCCGGGGAGCCCGGGTGGGATGAGCCCGGGTGGCCACTCAATCTTTTAGGGATAAAATCAAAAAAGCTTAAGCCACGCCGAGATACCCGTCTACTCATATGGGAGAGGGGGTAAGTTTCTAAAGAAACTTTGGTGCTGCGTCGGTGGGAAGTATAACAATATAATTTGGTTTTATCAACTGGGTTGATAATGTAAATTGGCCACCGTTTCGAGCGTTAGCCCTTCGTCAGAGCGAACCCAATTCGATTCGATTCGCTCCGATCCGACGAAGGGCTAACGCTCGAAACGTCAGCTCTCGAATCTCTTTACGGTGGTCAATTTACATTTTCAACCCAGTTGATAAATCCAAATTATATACTCATAAGGTAGTCTCTTCCGGGGCTCATAAACCGTAAATAAGTTTTGCACAGAATATAAACTTTTTAACCAAATCTCTATATCCTCCTAACTTATGTAAATGCATGCATACTTATCATATTCATGGACCGCTCCCCCGGTCGCAAAGAACAGCTCACTGCGGGCGAATGGCAGCGGCCGGTGATTATGCTCCGTGTATTGGTTTATCTTGTCTAACATGAGAGGTATGTTCAGTGATACTGTTGTGACCTTTATAATGTAATGTTCACAACACGGGGTGTTTCTTCAGAGCTTGTTCTGCCAGTATTATCACTACTGAGATCCCGTGCATGCCTGTGACCAGCGACTGTTTTGGAAAAGCATCCTGTGATCTGGAGATAAATCGACGCTACAGGGAAATTCTCGTCCAGATCAACCTGCAAGCTGTAATCCGAACGGATTAATCCGAATGAACGTTACTTACTTGTTAGTCAGAGAAGAAATCTTGAGGTTATTACTCAGTCATGTTTGCGAAGTAATAATTTCAATTACAAATTTGTAGCATGGTCATTGCGACCATTGTTTATCTTCGATAGCTTTCGATGCTAATTATACTGGTTGTTCGTTCATGGGAAGATTCATCGACCGCTATACTGTTCAACTGGTTCGTGGCTGTTGCGAACCTTCGAACTGGGATTTTTATCGAGTGATACGTTTTCACAACAACTGATGATAACAAATAACAATAGACTAATAATGCAAATGAGACTAATTGAAATGAATCGATAAAATCCCTTTTCAGTTTTATTTAACAAGCTTCTATTTATTCGTATTTCTAAACCTCGAGAGAGCGGCGGAAATCATAGTTAACTATGCTAAAACAAACAAAGACATTAGCCATTTGACCAAGCCAGGCCCTCGCAGGTGATCTTGTGACCCCTCGGACCACGGGTCAATCTACCACTCAGAGTTCAATTCTGATGGATTAGCCACGGGGCAGTTTTTCGAGGGAATACGTAAACCGAGCGACAACATTTCAGTTGCCTCGAACCGCAAAGTCCGCAAACATTTTGTTCCTGCTAAACACAAAAACTCGCCAATCCGCAAAATTTCATGCTACATGTACATATGGAGTTCCATTGCAGCTTCTTCTAATACACTGCATGCAAAGGTGTCTCTTCCTGCGCAATGTCAAGCCAAAACGTAAGCGACGAAGGAAGGATAAATCCCGAATAATTTACCAGAAAATTATCGTATGCAAAAACGTCTATTTTTTGCCAAAATGAAATTAAAATTAACGATTTTTACTGGCTATATCGTGTTTAGAATATGAATCAGTTAGAAGTAAAATATAATTAATCACACGCCCATTGAAAGTCTGGCAAGCTGAATTCGACAACTTCAACGGCAACACCATCAGCCAAATCTCACACTTCCTTTGTTATTTCACAACTACACCTACCGGCCAATCATAGAAGACCATTGAAACATTTGCAATTTTAATTTCGTTCTTTATCGAGAAAAATGAATCTTACGTTTTTATACCTTCGTTTCTGTGGTAAGATTTCCATTGGTCGCCGTTTAACTTCCAAACCTACGTTACAAGTGAATCGAAAGTGGAGCACCAAGCTTAGAATTAATGGCGCTGGGACTAGAATTGTTGCGCCTGTTTTTGTACTGGCACTATAATGAGATAAAAGAGAACCAGTGGCTGCTGACAAGTACAATTGCTGATATCATATTAGTCACTTACAAAAGCATTGATAGTTATATCGATCGAGTTATCTTTTTTTATTATTTTGTCGAAACCAAAATTGAAATGACTCGCGCCATTCTCGTTGCGGGGCCTTGGCACGAGAAACAAAGGGCTCTGGAGACATACGATTTCAAGTCCGAGATTCTAGGACTTCCGGACTTCATATATATAGCATTGATGTTTCTACATGTTGTGTGTTGTAATGTGGCGGCCGGCGAACATTTTGGCTTCCGTTTAAGATTTCGTTGTTCTCAACAGCCAATAAAAAAAATCGAATTCTTTTTGAAAATCGTATGTCCCGAGAGCCCTTCGTTTTTCGTTCCAAGGCTCTGCAGGCTAAGAAAAACGAAAAGGGCCATGGGGACGAGAATGGACTCGCGCAAAACTAAATTAGCAACTCGACGGACCAACCTCGTCCCAGGTTCTCTCTGGAAATCAAGTCAAATCAAAAATGGTGGCTACTCTGGTATGATGCTATGATTTCTCATTGCCACAAGAATATTTCTTGAATAAATAAAAAGAATACCGAACATTTTTAGGAAATAATTATTGACAATGAGTTTTTCCAGGCAGCAAATTTCGCATGATCCTCGCAGGTACTCTAGTTCTTGAGGTCTGGAATCCTCTGTTTTTTTTTTGGATTGTTTCAAGTTGCGATGAGGAATTTGATCCGGTACAATAGACCATCTCTTCATATGATACGCGCTATTTTGGCTCTTAAAGGAACTCTATCACGGTTGAAACATCTTGAAAAGTTTAGCCCATATTTTTCAAGTTTGTAATTTTGATTCTTTTCAATCGCCATCATTCAAAGCCACGGCTTGTTACTCGGTTTATTGTTACCTTATTGGTGTATTCTTTTACACATCAAGATTTCTTTTCATTCGAAGGCAACTTTATATATTGCCAAAGTTGACGTCATTCATGCTGACTAAGACCGACTAAGCCTCTTTAATCTTCCGGTAAGAAATTCAAAAGAAAGCATGAAAATTAAAAAGCTACGATTGCAAATTAAAGCCAAAAGTCGGATATGACTGCTTGTAAGTTTTTAAAGACAAATGAACAGATGTGCTGTATATTCATTTAGGTTTTTGAAGTTTTCGTCTCATACATTTCAGTTCTGTGATAGGGCATTCACACGTGATGTGCTAACGGATGATTCTGTTAAATTTCCTGCTCTGCTCTGGCAAAGAACATTGCTGAAATAGAATTTAGTTTCCGCATAAGCACGCACATTTAAAATCGCAAATAAAAATAAAATAAAACATGGAAATGTAAAAAATACCATATGCACAAAAATAATATAGACGAAGTGAGAGTTTTTTTGCTTTGTGGCATCGGAACACTTCATAATCCTGTGCAGACGAGTTGTACTTCCCTTCAGGCGTATGTCGATTCACTATTTATTTTCCCAGTTTTAATTTCTTTCTTTACTTTTCTAAGAATGAACATGATTTTTTTTCAGAGAAAATTTGAAATAAAATCACGTATTTGTTGCATAATGAAGTTATTGAACAAACAGAAGGTTTATGCTAATTTCTGAAAACCCGAAGTTGACATTGAATGAATGCGCTCGTTAATTTTTTTCCGGTCACAAGGAAGCGTATATCAGGTCATAATATATTTACTTCCTGTTCAATCTTGTCTGGTATTGACACATTTCCTTGCTTTAAAAGGGAGATTTTAGTGATGTTAGCTCTAGAATTTTAGCCTGTTTAGGAGTTCGTTTGCGAAAGGGTGGAAAGAGCCCTCCCCATGGACCCCTCTTCTATAGGTGATGACTAAAAGTGATAGCGAGAGGGGAGGTTTTAACCATGAACAGATTGAGTTGTCTTACACGAAGTGTGGAATCGTTGGAGCCTCGGCCCTTGCAGTGGCTTGCGAGGCTCCAATAATTCCACGCTTCGTGTAAGACAACTCAATCTGTTCATGGTTAGAAACGTCCCTCTCGACCATATCCACCACTATTTCACGAAACGATCCAGGAAAGGTTAATTGATCGACTTCATACTTTGTTTGTAGCAGGGCTTTGAAAGGATTATATTTCTACGTTTGTCAGTTGACTGTTTAAAGTTTCTCTTTAAAGATTACTTCCATTTGGAAGTATTTTTTGTCAGTTTTGTTCATCAGAAAAAAATGACTTTAACATCGTGACATACCTTGTTTACGTACACCGTCGAGAGATCTCGAGAGAGTCAAGTTACAAGAGCATAAATGTCAGATTTAATCCACCCTTTATTACATTAAAACTATTCTGAACTCTATCTACTCAAATTCGACCTTTAATGGCACCGGAAAGGCTTCTTTCCTCCAGCCGTTTCCCTTCCGGAACGCCCTTCCTTTTCAAATCTGAAACGTGACCGAACTTCAGAGCATTGCAGTGTCACTTCCGGTTACTGGTGACTAATTGCTATTCGAAAACGAGGCTAACAGCCACAAATTCTTTTTCCACTGAGCAATGTACATTTTCTCCCGACTTCCAGTCCGAATTACAACACTGGTGATATCTGAATTACAATAAACTGGTTAGAAAGTATTTAAGGGTTCTTCGACGTTGACAAGGCACGATTTCTTCTCATGGTGTAAAGGAATTCCTGCGTATTTCCTCCTCTCCTGACAAAGTAATCTCCGTTTCCGGTTCACCCAGCTGAATGTGTCACACCACGCATACTACGTAACACGTTTCAGTTGGATGTCGACGGCGTTTGAAAACCGCGATAATTGTGAGGTGGCTGAATTGTTATGGAATCCCCATGTAGCTTGTGTAACACGTTGCCTTGTACAAAACGTCTTTTGCAAGCTATGACGTGAAAAGTTGTGTGTTTTGAATGGCGAGATATCAAGTTTTGAAATCAAATTTAGCGATAAAACATGGAGAACGTAGCTGATAGCAGTGACTGCTTCTGTGAATTATGCAACCTGGATTTTACGACGCCTGGAGTAAGTGCAAGATTTGCTTCTTTATCCAACTAGTTTTGTATAGCGCGTGACTTCATATTGCTATGCTATACAATGTTTCCTTACTTCGAACTATTCAACTGTCTACCCACAATTATATTTTGACGGTTGTGTACGTATACAGAATTTCTCCGGGTTTTTCTTTACTAGCTGATCACACATACAGTATATTGTTTCGTCTAGATTAATTGTTCGTTTTGTCTATTAACCTTATCAAAACAGCATGACCTTCGTCGGCAATGATTGAGGGTTTATAAATATATAAAATAATAAATATATAAACAATAAAGAATGCCAATTTCAAAATTGTCTAAAACTTACCTTAGCTCAAGAAGCCCAAAACTTACTTGTTGTTGTTCTCTTCCCAAAAGTTTGATCACATCGCACAGAGCAAGTTAAAACTGTGTTGCAATTGAATATGAATTTTTAATGAAAAAATGTTCACCAAACAAATATTGCAGTGCTTGATAAGTAACCTGCTTGACATTTTATCATTCGCCTAAAAGCAGGCATGAAGTGCCCTGCTGATAATTATCCTTGCATTCAGCAATTTGAATTTTTAACACTAGAATCCAAGCACTGCATAAGGACACCGATAAATAAAGTATCTCTATGGCTATATAAAGTTCGATACTTCCCAAATCTCACGCCTTAGGATATATTATTGTAAAATTATAATGAAAAAGACGAGATGTTTGGCATAACTTGCACTGAATGTAATCTGGAGTACTGTGTATATTAAGGTGCATTCAATGGGGAGCTCACACCAAAGATTCGCCAAATATGTACTTGGTATCAAGGCCAAGTTGGAAAAAGGTCACTTTCCATGGCAAACCTCTTGGGCTTAACTTGCATAAAATCCAGCCTGGTGTACATGTTGACCAGTTTGATATCAATGATATTCTCTACTTGCACAAATCCCATAATACACCTCTTTTACCTCCCAAAATTTTGCATAACCATTGTTTTCAATTTCTCCTGGGACATGAAGATGTCCCAAGGGAAATCTAAAACAATGCCTATGCAAATTTTTTGGGGGATAGAAGCTGTGTATTATGGTATTGTGCAAGTAGAGAATTGCCAAAATACCTCCCATTAAACATGATATTTGCTAAGAATATACTCCTGGTACAAGGTCAAAGGATTTTGCTTCAATTAACTAGTAATACAACTTGCAAGGAATTTACGTAATTTTGCTGGGAAGTGTGGTGAAATGTGTCTGAAAATTTTCCTAACAGGTGTTAATAGATTAACCCCCCCTGGCATGTAATTGCAAACATATGAATGCTTCGTTGCACATGTTGGCCCCTGTCATATGGTGGTATAGAGGTTTTGCACATGTTGGCCCCTGTCATATGGTGGTATAGAGGTTTTGCACAGGCCTAATTTGCATATATAGACCTTACAAAAATGTCAGGAGATCTGAAAAACTTGGCACAGATGTACACTGTATAGTAATATAAGACATAAAGCGGTACAAGTGGGTTTAATGATGACGACTATTTTTATAATGAAATGATTACATATCAAATAATTTCATTACATTATTTGCATTTGTCATCAATTTGTCTAATATCAAAATTATTATACAAAAATGTTTTGAACAGGTTTCATTTGCACCAGTGTTTGATTGCTTTGTCCTACAAAACTCAAAGTTTTTATTAAACTCTCAAAATTAATGGTTTGATTTAGTGGCGGCTATCTTGGATGGCAGGAATTAATAATAATAACAGAATTGTTTTTATTTGATGGTAGAGATTAAGTTCATGATCATGTTGCAATTGGCTCTCCAGGCCCAGTTGAACTGTCTAGGTCGTAAAAATAAATAATATACATGTATAAAGTCCAAGATATTAAAAAAATATAATGCTAACCTTGATGAGTGCATTGCTTTAAATGTGACACACAAGGTATAGTGTAGCTCTGACAATTACATTGTTCAAGTTGTCATATATTATCCCATCATTCTCATTGACTATCTTCTTGTCATTGTTTTGGCATTCTCCCTGTATAAAGAGAATTTTTACCTGTTGCGGTTATTTCATGTAAAAGATTCACTAGTAAACTGTTGCCACTTTTTTGCAGGAGTTGGAAGAACACACATGGTCTATGCTACACAATACAAACCTGAACAGAAAGCAAGGAAGGTATAACTTTTACATTTTACGAAAGTTACCTTAATAGATCCTGCCACTAAAGCAGAACATTTACAAATGGGGTACCATTTTGTTGAGCTGTATCTAGTGCACGAGGCAGCTCTCTCATAATATAATGTGGTTTTATCAACTGGGTTGACAATGTCAATTGGCCACCGTAAAGAGATTCAAGAGCTGACATCTCGAGCGTTAGCCCTTCCTCGGAGCGAATCAAAGAATTGTGCGTCGTGTACAGAAGATGGAGCTTCGCTATTGGCTGGTGCCTGGTAATGTGAAAACTTTGGAATAAATTAGTTGAATGAAAAGCGTTCGTTGATACCGTGAGGATTAAGAGTGCCAATTTGAAAAATAAATTTTTGTTCTAGAGTTTTACAGCTTTCCGTGTTTCCTTGGTGAAGGGAAAGGCCGCAGACTGCCATATGTTGCTTAGAATGATTTGGGAGATTGAAGTTTCTCGCGACCGGTTTCAATGCATTTTTGTCGTCTTTCTCTACGTCACGAAGGTGTTCTCGGAATCGGTCACCATGTCGTCTCCCTGTTTCACTTTCTGTATATAAAAACACACGACGCACAATTCCTTGATTCGCTCCGACGAAGGGCTAACGCTCGAAACGTCAGCTCTTGAATCTCTTTACGGTGGCCAATTCGCCATGTTCTAAACGAGCTGTAACCTGGGTTCGAGTTGCGACCACAAAGCTTCTTGGGATCGTTTGGAGGGACACGGAAGTTTCACACGGAAGTAAACATGTCGCACCATTACAACTGTTGTGTACCTCAATGCAATAATAGTTTTAGAAACTCGCCTAACCTCCAGTTCTACAGAATTCCAAAGGACCCTGCTGTACGGAAAAGGTATGTGGTCCTACTGAGAAACGACTCGCTGAAATTATCTGAAAGTACACGTATTTGCTCGGCACACTTTGAGGGAGGTGAGAAACTCAGCAGAACCTACTTGCCTTCAATTTTTCCTTGGACGAAAGAACTGGTTCCACGCAGAGTTTTGAAAAGGGCGACCTTCGAAGAATCGCAGGAAATAGAGAAGGCTAAAAGGAGATTACCGATGGCTGAATTACCACTAGAAACGAACGTTGAAATGGAAGAACACTCGAAAGAAAACCTTGACATGGATAACAGTGTAGAAATACAAACTTTGCTAACAGGAGACGAACTAATCGTGTTACATGACCGCTTACAAGCACGCGAAGAGGAGAACGTGAAGCTAAAAGAAGAGATTCAAAGGCTGGAGAAGGAAAATAAAAACTTGAAGGAGTTGCACAGAAAATTACAATATGAAGCTGTAACCTTGAACTATGCCCTAGAGAACAATAGATTTGACATAGATAAGTATAAAGATAAAGATGATGATATTGCATTCTACACAGGCTTACCCGATTACAATGCACTAATTCTATGTTATAAATCTGTAGAACACTCTTCTAGTGACATTATCTATGAACACGAAAAGACTAGTGTTAACAGCAATGTTGGAAGGCCTAGAATACTTACTAAATTCCAAGAGTTTATTCTTGTCATGCTACGGTTAAGGCTTGGATTATTTGAAACTGATCTTGCTCATCGCTTTAAAATTTCTAGATCTACTGTTTCTAAGATTATAAATGGCTGGATTCCGTTTTTGAGGAGGCAATTTGAATCAATTATCACTATCCCTTCAAGAGAGCTACTTAAATTTTATATGCCTGAAATTTTTAAAAAATTGTTACCCAATGTTACAGTGATTGTAGATTGTACAGAATTTGAAATGGAGCGACCATCTTCTCTCGATTCTCAGTCAGCATGCTATTCAGCATATAAATCACGAACCACCATGAAATCACTGTTGGGGATAACTCCAAGTGGCGTATTATGTTTTGTCAGTGACTTATTTCCTGGATCTACCTCGGATAAGGAAATAACTATTCTCAGTGGTTTTTTAGACAAACTTAAGCCAGGTGATCAGGTTATGGCCGACAAAGGGTTTAATTGTCAGGATGAATTAGCCTCCGTTGGTGCAAGCCTTGTTATGCCAGCATTTTTAGATAAGAAGGTACAGTTTTCCAAAAAGGAAACAAATCATAATAAGGTAGTTGCTAGCCTAAGAGTTCATGTTTAAAGGCTAATGGAACGTATAAAGAACTGGCACATCTTCGACCATAAGATACCAATTACTCTTGCACCTATTGCAACAGACATGCTTGTGGTGGTCTGTGCACTATCAAATTTTCAACCCCCTCTTATTAATTAAGAGTGATTTGACTTGTCAATGAGAAAGAATCTGATTTGTTTTTTTGATGGCTGATATGCTTAACTGGTTGAAATTGATCGTTAACTTTTTCTAATGATAACAAGTTTACGCTTACTTACTTACAGTGTATTGAGCTATGTACTTTAATGAGGGAATCAGAACTTAAAAGTTGTAGCTCTTCCACAGTGTATATCAGTATATAAAGACTCTTACAACATGCAAGCATTCATTTTTGGGATACCATATTTGACACGAGGGTATGCAAGTTCAGGCACAATCCAGCAGTTAAAAAATGATTCTAGCTTTGGAAAAATTGTATCCCAGAAGTCTTTTGCAAAAGAAACTCTTTCACAAAAGGGTGTTGAACAACCTGTCCCCATAACCACAAAATCTATCCATTTTCTTTCAACAACAAACATTATTTGTTGTATTTGAAAATAATATTTGTGCCTTATATTCAACTTCACCCCATCATCAGATTTCTTACAAATTCCTTTTCGAATTAAAGCATCCTCTAAGATTTCATTGTTCTCCATCTGAATGTATTTCAGTTCAAGAAGACCATCAGTGTTCTCTGCTGAGGGATCATGTACTAATCCATCTGGACTTGCTCCAAGGAAACCATGGTGCTTGGAGATAAAAAAGCCACATTTCTCAACAGTTATACCAGTGACCCCTTGCTGCTGCTTTAACACTTTGTAAGCATCAATAATGTTGTCTTCCATATCCAGTCCCTCTTGCATGTATTTACTCTGAAATGGTTTGTTGTAACCAAGGACTTCTTGGATAGTTTTTGTAGGAGATGTAGCATCCCTTTGTACTGCTATCCGGTAACATTTGGTAGCTGTTATTCTGGGCTGTCGATGATGATGCCACAGGTCTGTGTTGGACTGCCCTCTAGTTTTCTGTTCTATTTTATTGATCTTTTCTTCATCGAAATTAATGTTCCTCTTAACTTTCTCAAATCTCTCTCTGAGTTCATCAGCTGTGACAGGATGGCTTTTGATAGGTGAGATAAGTGATGGTTCTTCTTCTTGGTTTTTCTCCTGATTCTCAATTTTTTGGGGAAGAATATGTGTCCATCCAACAGTTCTTCCAGATTTCATTTCATATTCTCTTACAGCCTCAAGAAATTTATCTAATCTTTCACTTGGCCAGTCTCTCTCCTCTGATGCACTGTTACCCTGCTGCAAACTTAACTTTGGCGTTTTGATTTTCTTTACTTTTGCATAGTCATGCTTGACAAAGTTCATTTCAGAGATAGGTATGGCTGGCCCCTTACGCTTCCTTGGAACATTCCATTTACAGGGCTTAGAAGTACAGGACTCTTGTGCATCAGAACATGTTTTTTGCTTTTTAAAATGTTCTTCTAGGGCAAATAATGTTGATGCAACATGATTGCAGCGACCATCGATACCCGCAGGGCATTTACAATGTGCTTTTAAAATACTAACAGTGGATGTCATCACTAGAAAACAACTATATACTTTATCTTTCTTCATTGATGGAAGAACCTGGCTTTTGATGAAGTGCTTTCCATTTTCCTGTAGATAACCAATGTACAAAACATGTCCTGACTTAAAGAAGTTAAACCCCTTGACAAGGGGCTTTGCAGTTGACAATTGTTTTTTACTTTCAACTCCTTCTATCATAAACCGCCATACGGTTCCAAAAGATATTTTAGGGAGACCCTTTAGATTGTTTTTGTAACCTTCTTTTGGAAAGGACGGATTGAGCTGCGGCTCTTCCTTTTCAAGGATGCCAAGTTGAGCTTTTTTTCGTAAAAGGTGTATTCCGCCGTCCGGATCGCGAAGATATTTCACATCTAATCCATTTTTAATGTAATCTTGAACCCTGAAAACGAAGGAAAAACCCGCCATAAAATAAACGAAAAATATTCCACCCTCCAATATATCAAAAATGCGCGAACATACCTTGTCACTAATGCTTTCTTGTTTCCCGTCGTCTTAGCTCCCCGGCACAACAACCACCTTTTCAATTGCACAACACTGCACTGCACTTCGGTTTCGCGAGGAAGTTTTGCACCAGGTATATCTTCTTCAGTTAGAATAACCTTTACTGTCTCTTTCGCTGGTATTGTCTCACTTTCCGCCATGCTAGCTGTCCCTCCAAACGATCCCAAGAAGCTTTGTGGTCGCAACTCGAACCCAGGTTACCGCTCGTTTAGAACATGGCGAATTGACATTATCAACCCAGTTGATAAAACCAAATTATATTGTTATACTTCACACCGACGCAGCACCACAGTTTCTTTAGAAACTTACCAGCTCTCTCATAAGTCTATTGTGCACAGGTTGTTCTTTGAGCTAAAACAATTTCTTGAAGTACCTGTGAAGTAAAACAATAACATCAGTTCATTTGAAAGTCCTTTCAAAATGAGGTAGCCTGCAGGCATAAGAAGGGGAGGGGAGGTAGGGAAAAACAAAAGAGAAAAGGAAAGGGGAACAAGGGAATGCTCATTGGCTACTTAATAGCCAAGAGCAATATGTCAATTTTTCATGAAGCAAAATCCTTTTTGATAACATAACTACAGAGGGGTTTAACCACTGTGTTTAACATGTACCAGTAGAAAGCAAATAGTTTTGGCCGATGAATAAATTCATTTATCAACGGTTACCAAATGCTATCTGATATCCAAATCAGCACATTGTCTGACATCCCAAATAGCATGTTTTCTTATTGCAGGCGTCCTTTACCTTTGCCCCTCCCCTTTTTGCTGCCTGCATTACTAAGAATAATGTTTTCCTTTTCATAATATCTTCTCTCATTCCAGATACATTCACGGGGCAGTACGGTCCCACAGTATTGGCTGAAAAAATGATAAACAAACAACAGTAACAATAGACCCTAGCCCTAAAACAATAGAGCTTCATGTTATTAAGATCCAAAGAAATTAGAGGTTCTAGCGAGCTGCGAACGATCTCACATTCATGCTTTTGAATGATGCAAATTAGATAACTGATGATGTCATAAGTGGTTACAGTATGGGATCAAAACACAAAAATTAATAAAGATTATCTCTGCAAATAATAAATCAATGCAGTTGAAACTTTGCACAAGTATTGTACCCTAAGAAATACACCACATGGCATCTATTTTCATGTTGCTATGGAAATGCTTTGGTTCCAGATCTCTTTTATGCTTCACTGACAATATTACTGTTTTTGATGTTTACAATTTACATGTATGCACCAATCATTGTCCACTTCCCAATTAAAATGTAACAAGGAGACATAGTGCATTGTGGACATTGTGTATCATGTACTGTACTTCTTCTTTCAGAGCCACAAATGGGAAGAGACTGAAACCATGAGTGTTGCCATACTGTAGCAACACCAAAATAGGCACTGTGTGGTGTATTTCTTAGGGTACAGTAATACTGCCAAGTTTCAATTGCATTTGTATTTGCTGGGAGTTTTGATCGGATATTTCACATCCAGTGTGATTGGACAGAGCGATTACTTTGGATTTGATCTCTGCTGTGTTCTGTTCTTGGGCAGGACAATTTACTCTCCCTGTGCCTGACAAATTTAATTCTGGGGAATAGCCCTGCGATGGACTAGCATCTCTTCCTAGTCGTGTCATACTACAAAAGCCATATTCAGGTGTTGAATTTTATGTTTTCTCTTTTCTGTTAGAGATTGTGTACACCCTTGTAGCTTATGCAAAAAGGAGTTCACTGGACTTTTGGAATTTACAAGTCATCTGTACCGCGATACTCACCAGGAAAAGATTCGTCAGTGGCGAAAGGATCAACAACAAGATAAACAAAACCAGCCTAGTCCAGAAAAACAACAACTCCAGAGCCCTGATAGCAAAGAGGAAGATAGACCAGATGATTATACCAGCAATCTAGTTGGGGAACCAGTTATGGGTGACAATTGCTGGGGGAGTGAGCGTGGCAGGGGCTCATTAAAAGGCGTACCTGGTCTTTTGAAGGGTCTGCCTCCAGTTAGATATCACTACCAGGAACAGCTTGATATGAGAATGGGCGTGCCACCAAACCAGCCATGGCATGGTGAATATTATGACAGGGACTATCCAAATGATGGTCCTCCAATGTGGGATGGTGGTCAAAGGGAGCCGCAGAGAGAATTCAGAAATGGCCCTTGGTACAATCCAGTGTGGGCAGGAATGGACGACTATCACAATTGGCGAAATGAAAGATATCCTGGAAATAGAGAAGGTCCTGGGGGAAGCTACCCACCAAGAGCTTACTCTAATGATAACTTCTCTGATCAGTATGGCCCAGGTCCCAGACGAAGAGATTCGTGTGAAGGTGATTCAGAGACTCGGCCACAGTATGATGGTCAAATACATGATCTGAGGGAGAGAATCACAAAATGCAATAGCAACTCATCACATCCATCCAATAAAGGACAGCGGGAAATGAAAAGTGTGGTTGGATCAAGTTTCTTAACCCCAAGAGAAAATGAAGGAATGCCTAATTCTAGAGGCATCAGGCGTGAAGGTCCTGGAAGTTGCAGCCAGGGCCTTACACCTACTGGCAAACGTGACCAAGGCAGAGGAACACCACAGGAAACAAGCAGGGGAGATTGCAAAGAAAAATTACAGCCAAGCACAAGTTTCTCTTCGGAGAGTCCCAGTGGGAAAAGTGGAAGGAAAGGTAAACCACGAAAACTAGCACGATCTGAAGAGAAGAAAGATGTTTCCACCGAAGTGGATACTGCTGGTAAAAGTGTTGAGGACAATTTACAACTATCAAAGAACAATGACTTGGAAAGAAAGAAACGAGAGGAGGCTGCAGTGGCAGAGAAAGAAACTACTGGAACAAAATCGTCAAGTGCATCTGGCTCGAAATCTCTTGCTAGAGGTGAAAACAATGATAGCAAAATAGAAAAATCTAGTATACAGGCTAGTGACTCGAAACAAGGTACAACATCAGCAAAGCCTCTGTTGATGAAAAAGGACTCCAAAGAGAATACTTCTGTAACAGGCCAAAAAGATTCCTCTTCATCGTCTAAAGAGAGTACCACACCATCCATCATAAGAGATTCTTCTTCATCATCCAAACAGAATGCTTCCTCGACATTGAAAACGGATTCTTCTTCATCCAAAGGGGTTTCCAAATCGAATTCACCTTCATCACCCGAACCAAATCCACTTTCATCGACCAAAAGGGAACCACCTTCATTGACCAAAGGGGATTCCTGTTCATTATCTAAAGTGGATTCCTTTTCATCAACCAAAGATTCCTCTTTGTCAACTACGGGGAAGTTCTCTTCATCAACAATACAGTCCTCTTCATCAACTAAAGTGGATCTCCCTTCATCAAACAAAGATTCCTCTTCAACAACTAAGGGGAATTTCTCTTCATCAACCATACATTCCTCTTCATCAACTAAAGTGGATCTCTCTTCGTCAAGTAAGGGGGATTTCTCTTCATCAGCCAAAGGGAACCCGCCTTCATTCATCCAAGGGGGCTCATCTTCGTCGGCCAAAGGAGATTCTTCTTCATTAGCTAACGAGTGTTTATCTTCATTAATCGAAGGGGATCCTACTTCGACAGCCAAAAGGGTTTTTACATCATCGGACAAAGAGGATTTAACTCCATTGGAGAGAGGAGGAGGTTCTCTGAAAACAGTTCAAGAGAAGGGAGACCCTGGAAAAGCTTCAAGGAAACAGAAAGATTCCTTAAGCTCTCTGAAGGACAAAGATAAATCAACAGCCTCATCAAAAGGGGAAAGAGAACTCGTTTTGCCATTTCAAAATTTCAAGGAGGTGGTAAAGACATCGCTAGCGCTTAATGAGGAAACCCATGTACCACTGCCATCAGCAGGGGAGAAAAATGGCCAGGCCTCGTCCCTGTCAAATTTCAGCAAAATTTCAAATTCTTCAGCACCAGACAATGGAAACGAAACAGCAGTTGATCGCCTATCTACAGATGAAAGTGGCTCAATAACCACGTCAGCTGCGTCTGTTGTGGGCTCGTTACTATGGGGACAGCGAGAGGAAGAACTGAGGGCTTTACTTGGTATAAAGAAAGAACCGAAGGATGATGAGGTATGTACCCAATGATCAAACGACATTGGGACACTTAACAATAGGGGCATGATCTTAAAAACGGGAAAAGTGATTACCTTTAAGTTCCAGTCCGTAATGCGCAAGCCCCGCCTGCAATGTTTATGATTCTCAAACGAAGGTAGGTTTATTAGCCAAAATGAAAAATTTACCTTTTCTTCATATATCCTTGCAAACAATATTAAAGTGTAGAAGAACCTCGACGGTATTCGAAACTGACGTTTCAGCTCATCGAACAAACGACCCCATAATGGCGGACTCAAAAACCTTATGTACGCTGTTACCGAAGTGTAACGTATCAAGGAATTCAAAACAAAAAAGTATGAAAACCATTCCGGAGACTGCGCACTGTGGACTGGAAATCAACTTTAAATCATTAAAATCCCCTCGCCTTAAAATCGTTCTTATACAGGAAGCTCTGGCTCGTGCAACTTTTGAAGATGGAAATGTTGATTCCTGTAAGAGAATGATAATAAGCGACTGTGTAATAATTATCAGGAGTGGGGGGGGGGGGGGGCTGAAAAACTAGAGTTATCTAGCAAAAACGTAACGTCGCACCCCCTCCCACCCACCAGTGCAGTTCAGACACTCGCAGCATGCGATGGAGAGTTTTTTCCTAACATCCACACCTTGATCCTGCACGTTGCTGAATGTGAGCGCTCATTCTGTACACTAAGAAGGTTAAAAACATACCTGAGGTCGACCATGTCAAGCGAGCGAGAGTCTAGGCTGGCGTTGATGAACATCAATTACCACCGAGACATAAATATCGAGGAAGAGATAAACACGTTCGCTCAACGGCAACCAAGGCGTCTTCTGTTTGCTCAGCATAAATGCCAAAGTCTTGTAGAGTCCTTGTACGTACGTAATGTTAGGATTTTAGACCAACCGTTTTCGTTGGAACCAGTTTGGAACCCCCCCGCCCCACCCTCCTAGAAATCCTGGCTACGCCCCTGTTATGGGGGAAGCTGAAAAACAAGTTCATGATTTTTGCTTTACATAGGATCAGCTCAATTAATTAGAAGACGGATTAAAATTGATCAGTTGTGAATTTGCTTTTCATTTTGATTGAATATTTTCAATAATCGTTAACAGCTGTTCGTATTGATATTTATTACAGTCTATCATGATGCCTGTATTTAGAATCTTTTATTGCGTTTAATTTTATTTACATTTCGAATAAAACTTAAGGACCCCCTCCGTCAAATGAGTGATTTTACTTTGAGCCCCCCTATCTTGGCAGCAATTTTATGTAATGTCCCCCCTCTAGTTTTTCAGCCCTCCTCCTGATAATTATTGCACAGTCCCTAAGGAGAATAGATCGTTTTCATGGCCACGCAACAAAAAATAAGTAAATCGAACACCATTAAGTCATTGAAGTCAAGAAAAAGGGATTAAAGGAGATAAGTAATGCAGTAATTTCTCCAAGTATTAGGACTTTGCATTATCCCAAACCGCAGATATTTGTCAAAACATATCGCCCTAATTTACAGCCCAGTAGGAGTCGCCATATTGATGTACCTCAGCGGTAAACAACATGGCGGGCGGAAAATAATGTAAACATCTGGAACTTACTCAAGTTATCTTGGCCAGGGTTGATCTGTTATGGAGAAACATACATTTACATAAACACTTTTCCTGCTACTTCGTTTTCTCAAATGGATAAAAACCAGAGTACAAGTATACCTTTTATGACAAACTGACATGATCGAGACTTTATGTCACGCACCGCCATAATTCGGAAATTCAAAATGCGCTAGTTTCTAAACGAAGTAGGCTATTGAGCTGAAAAGTTGTAAGTGGATATAAAGTTAGTTTCTCTTATACCTGACAAGGACTGAAAAACTCTGATATTTCTTTAGTTTTGGATTTTAGTACCTGAGGGCGTCACGTGAAAACGATCCAGAGCGTTTCTGGAACCGAACTGCCAGTATGTAATCTGTGATGTTGTTTATGTTGGCTGTATAAACCAAGCCAGTTTTCGAACGGCATGGGGTTTGCAAGGAGTATATCATGTATGTATGGCGTCGGAGAGATGTTTTTAGGTCTTGTTGTTTTGTTGGGCAGGTCTACATGCAGATACCTCTTGTTATTTTATTCAGCTGGTGCATATTTTAGCCTACTTTTCTGCATTTAACTTTGACGTTAAAGGTGAAAATTAATAAGCCTGTTTTCTTTCAGAGTAAACAGGTCAGTACCTCCTGTGCTGTCTCCAAGTCCAGCAAAGTGGAGAGTCAGACAAACCGCCCTGTTTCCAATAGCAGCATATCTGCAGTGAGCAGCCTGACGGCCGGGTCAAATAAGTCCACCACCTCAAGATATGTTCCAGTTGTTTCCCAGTTGTCCCTATCACGACCGCAGTGTAGTTTTGTTCACATTGATGGTGTGCAGTGTGGTGCTATCACATGGAACCAGTAAATGAAAATATTTTCTTCTTTCAATGTTTGAGGCAAATTATTTTAAATGATATATTGGGTTGCAGGGTTTGACACTCACTTTTTCACCACGTTCCACTTTGGAAAGTAGATTGCAAAATTTACCTTCGTGAGTCCTTTCCCAGTAATCCAGCCAGAGATCTTTGCTAACAACTGTTTGTTGAATCCATTGGCATGTTGTTACTTCGGCTTAACCGCATCCCTGACTTCGCTCCGACGAAGGGCTAACGCTCGAAACGTCAGCTCTCGAATCTCTTTACGGTGGCCAATTGACATTATCAACCCGGTTGATAAAACCAAATTATATTGTTATACTTCCCACCGACGCAGCACCACAGTCTCTTTAGAAACTTACCCCCTCTAAATTTTTCTACATGTGTAGATTGGACAGCACGGACATATTATAAAGCAAGCTGTGCTGTAAATGAAATACGTTTAATATCTCCACAGATACTGTTCATATCACCAGCGTGTGTTTAAAGGCGAGGAGGCTAACACCGTTGAAACAAACGTTGTATCGGAAGGCATTCAAGTCAAAAGGAATGAAAGCATGGAGTCTTCTGATTCGCCCAGAAGAAACGTTCGACAAGGTGGAACACAAATCTTCAGACCGACAACTCCTCCGTGTGATCCTCCTAAGTGGTTTGGGGTGCAGGAGAGGTCGGATATCGTGAGTGGTGTTAAGGCTGATCTCTGCCTCAATTCTCGCAACAAAAACGATCGCTCGAAGGAAATCGATCTGAACTCTACGGTGTCGTACAGATCATTAGGAGCCGCAGGGGTTCCTCATGGAAACATTGACCTCGGCACCACCTTTGGAGGAGCCCCAAGGAGCTTGCTCCTTCAAGAGTCTTCTATGGATGGTAGCATTGGAACCGGCCTTGATTCAAGCGCCACGGTGCCAAACCCAGGGGCAACGTTGAGGTCCCGCGATACTTCAGATGACGATGCCAAGGCTACCGATGCTGGTATTGATTTGAGTGGAACCGTACCAGACCTTGAAGGGCTCTTGGCGCTCCATAGCTCATCTGCAGACAAGGCAAATGGTTCGAGATTTGACCCGAGCAAAACGATGCTAAAACATGCCAAATCTTTGAATCAACGGGGCTCCACAGCGGACAGTGGGCCTAACATTGACCTCAGTGTAAAGGTGCCGTATCGTGGAGGGGCAAGGTATCTGGGGAGCTCATCTTTGGCTAGTAGTGAGAGGCCTAGTATTGATCTGAGTAAAACAGTGATACAACCTGGAAGATCTCGGACGCCTCTGGAAATTGCTGGATTTGCTAACACTGACCTTGGCGGCCAGGCTGCTAAGGCCAGCACCTTTACATCGTATTCAAAAGGTGATGTTTCTCAGAAACGGTCGGTACAAACACTCCCTGGTTTAGAAACAAGCGCATCTCCAATTCCAAATGTCAAAACAGAAATGATCGACTTAAACTTTAGCACGAAGCTTCTGGGCGTTCCCCATCCTGTGGTCACGCCCTTCAACACCAAAGAAATGACTAAATCCTCATCCGAATTGCCCACAAAATCATCCATTTCAGCTTCTCCTCGAAACCATGCGACACAATCGCCTCAAGATCGAAGGTTATGTACATCACCCATGGTAGGCGAGAAATCTCCCTCTCCTACGATCTCACTTCCCAACCTGTCTCTAGATCTGTCGAAGTTCAACCTCCCTCCAGCGGTGCGCAAAGCATTAGCGGAACGTTACAGTGGTAAGAGAGTGCCCAGTAGTACCAGCGGTCAACCGGCTGAGTTCCCTGACGGACGCAGGTCCCAACCGCTGTTCACAGACCATACAAGGACTGAGGGCTTGGTTGAACATGGGAACAAGCTGTCTCCTGTGCCGGCAAGGCTCAGGGGTCGAGGACAAAGAAGTGTCAGCTTAGACTCGCCTATTGCAAGAAAAGATAGTTTTCGCAGGGAAGGCTCATCGCGATCAGCATTGCTGGAACGAGGAAATATTTATGATAGCAGACCGTTTAGGGAGACAAGTGAAGAGCATAATAAGACATGTGAGAGCGCGTTCGACCGTAAACCCGAGGGCTTGTTCAAGGGATCAAATAATGTGCAACCTCTAAGTGAACCAATGACAAATGATCCTGCAGAAGGCAACTCAACGGAGCTTCAAAGCCGCGGTTTTATTGATTTAAGCTCGACTTCTTACCTTCAAGGAATATCAGTGCTTCCGACTAGCCAGGGCAGACAGTCCGAAGCGATCCGGGAAACTATTGATAACTCACAATCGCCTGTGAGACCTTCGGTGCTTTGCAGTCGAGGGTTGATCGATTTGAATACTACAAGACCGGATTTTGGTGCTCGGGAAGTAGCCATGGAAAGTCCAGAGACCCCGTCGATGATAAAACGCAAGCGAGTAAATTCCTTCGAAGGATCGGAAACATCTTTAAATTTAGGCGCGGAAAAGGGTGTAAAAAGATTAAAACATGAAGAAGCGAGTTCTTCCGGTCGGGATGTCACTACATACCGACCCGGAATAAATGTGCAACAATTACTGGCAATTGAACGTGATGAACAAAATCAGTTACAAAATTTGCACGATGTGCAGTCTAGATTAAAATCGGTCCGAGCGCAGATTCAGAAATTGTGTACCGAACTGGACACTTTGAGCAGCGAAGAACAGAGAATCACTCTCAAAATGAGCGAATTGAGAAGTTTGCGGCTTAGCATTCTTGAAAACGCTTGTTATGAGAGGCAAGCCGAGGTATCTATGGCTGAGTCTTTAACAAAAGAATCCAGTACATCAACTGTTGATGATAACAGAACATTTCCAGTTTCTGGTAGGTCTGAGAAAGGCGATTCGTTGGAGCATGAACACACGAAAATCGAGAGTCATGTAACTACTTCCACTGGGCCGAGTAATCCGCTAGAAGATACTTCAGGTGCAACAGCAAGGGATGATTATCCCGCTAATGACATGGAAGACGAGCAGATTTATACTGAAGTGGAGTTCGATGTGAGGGATACATCTTACAGTGAGCTGTGCTCCGCTAAAGAGCCCATGTTAAATAAGAGTAAATCTAGTGACGATCCAAAGTTAGACTCACGCGTTTCTGTTGGAACTGCAACACAATTTGTTTCTAGAGGCGATATATTGCGTAGCACACAACCGCAAGAGAAAGCCCAGGAAAAGCTCAATGTGGCATTCAAACGGTCTTCAAACTGGAGACAGTCACACCAGGTTGAGAAGAATGTCGCAGAGGTATCAAGGGTTCAAATCAGTGAAACAGCGACGTCCAAAGAGCTTGCTGAAACGGTTCCAGTTGAACATCAAGATAGCGACCCGAACAGTTTCGAAGGGGTTTCAGAGCGCTGTTTCTTTTGTGCCACAGAGACCTTTGGAGGTCTGGGCACGCAGAAGAAAAATGAGGCAAATAACGGTAATGAAACTAGGAGAGATCTTATGAAGAAGATGAAACAGATTCATTTGCCAGAAAAAGCACCATTCAGGAAAAAAAGTGTTTCTGATGTGAACGTTTCCAAGAACTTACAGGCGAGCAGAAAGAAGATACAATCAGCTCGAGAAAATATGAAGCGTTGGCGAGAGCAGGAACTTGGCGGATATATGCATGTTTCAAACGACGATCAAAATAGAAAGCACAACAGTTCGCCCAGTACAGAAAGCACCCATAACTCGCCGGAGAGTTCAGGCTTGGACAAGCAGGAATCTTCACCTGTTAAAGTACCAGTTTGCTTTGAAGCTTCAACGCGGAAGACAACAAAAGAACTGAAAAAATCGAGTCTTTTCCATTCGGGCAAGAAAAGCTCAAAAGAGGCCAGAAGGAACAAGGTCGATAAATCGAATTGCAAAGATAACGAAACGTGTAGAGAAACAGAAGTGGTTCCTTCTAAAAGGCGTAAGACTGACCATATTTCGTATCACGGCCCTTCCAAGGGGAAGACGCCAGCGAAAGGAAAGGGTCAAATTGTTAGTGCAGCGGCTCACACAATCACCATTGACCTGGGAAAATCTTCTGGAACTGAGAAAAAAAGCAATATGGAAGACGAGATTCCAACACGAGATGTGGTAAGTACTTCATGTTGAACTTTGTGAGGTGTGACAGGGTTTAGTTTCAACTAACCAAGGTCGACGAAAATCGTAGTGACGTAATGGTTAGCGCGTTGAACTTCACATACAGGTATTCGAGGTTTAATCTCTGGCCAGTAATATTGTTGTGCTGTATTGTCAGCTGTCTGTAATAGCGAGTTAACTATAAAAATTCTATGTCAAAACTACGCTATTTCACACTTCACAGGAACACTTCTCGCAAATTTAACACTTAATTAACCATTGGCAGAAAGAAATTCATTTATAGGTTTTTTATGAAGTTGGATTCACATACAAACAGTATTTCCAAAAATATTTTCACCCCTTTCAAAACTACGGAGAAACCTTTAAACTGGTGGCTATAAAGTGTTTTCAGTTCTGCACAGTTCTTTGTTATTGTTGTCCCAAGACAGTAATGCCCCACTAAAAACTGTGGTATCCTTGGAGCCTAACCAATATAAAGACGTTTGTTTCTTGCAGGACAGTCAACCTGGCGCCTCATCCAGTAATGTGTCTTACCGTGAAAGTCATCTAAAAATTCCTTCTTCTACTGTAGAGTCGCTTAAGAACAGTTTGCAGAACTCAAAAGGTTAGGACCAGCCCGCAAATTGACAGTAATGCGATGTTTGTGTTAATCGGTTGTACGTTCAACAACTTCCCCCCCCCCCTCCCCCACCGAATACACACGCAACGTTAATGATCCTTATTCCCTAAAAACCTGTTTTCTTATAGGCTCCTATTTGTCAAGTACGGAGTGCGATAATAGATTCAAAACTTCTTGCTCTGAATAAATGTGTTTACTTTCTCAGAAGGCAAGCAGCACCGTGGTCCATTACCAGATAAGTTCAGCGGTCATACAGGAGCCGTGTGCGGTCTGAACGTGAGTGAAATTGAATGAATTTCTGAAGCTTCGAACTTGTCAACAGCAATCCAGTCTAGTTTATTTTACCTTTGGACTCACGGAAGAGCGTCTGCAGCATTCAGGGGATTTTATATTGGGGGTAACCGCGCGATGGGCTAGCATCACATCCAAGGGGTGGGGGGGGGGGGGGGAAGGGCGGGGAGTAGAAATACTCGTCGCTTCATGCTAAGGCTCCGGCCTGATGGTCCAACAGGCTACCTGGTGTAAAATAGTTCTGTTAATGTACTTAATGTATGTATGTGTATGTTATAAACATTTTTGGTTGACTGTCAAAAAAATGCGAACCAGAGGCAGGGAAATGATCGTGTATAACTCTTCCAGGTGCACAATGGTCATCTGTTCACATGTTCAGCTGATAAAACCACGAGGTCATTTAACATTCAGGCAAGTAATTTCTTTTTACCACGTCTTCTGTAGAGTTTTCTTAATAGACATTTGATAATCTTTTTGTTGGTTTCTGGATTTCTTTTAGTGCGGGAGGTTAAGTCAAAAGGTCACGTGTTGTAAATTGCACGTGCGGCTATTAGTGTTGATTGGCTGACAAGTTGGAAAGCCAACGGAAATATTTTACAAGGTTTGGAATCGCAAGTTTGATGGTTTTGTTTTGTGCTTTCTTTCTTTAGACAGGAGAATGTGTCAAAGTCTACAAAGGACATCACCAAACCGTCAACTGTATCGAGGTTTGTGAAGCTGTTTAATACACCGTTTTGCCTTGATGCTTATATTAATCTGAGATAAAAGGCAGTAAAGGGTGCTAAATGTTGCAATTCTTTTGATTTTTACCATAGATCGCAGCAGATAAAGATAGACTGTTTACCGGCTCCAATGATCAAACAGTGAGAAGTTACAACATAAAGGTAACAACAGGAATTAGCGGTATACTTAATGCTGGGGTGACCCTGCGATGGACTAGCATCCCAATCCCACTAGCCTTGACCGTAGACTTCGCCATTTTGATGCAAGACACAGTAAACTTTCATAGCTGGTCGCGCTATTTTCTGCTGTGTTTGCACTCGGTGAAACAAAAAGAGAACAGTGGCCAACCCTACACTCTCGGAAATAAAATAGACCGTCCGCAGGGTTATCAATATACCTTAACACCCGTACTGATAGTTTTCAACACCCCGTGCCACTACACCTATTTTTGCACCTCAGTGCGATACAGCCAGTTCCCTAGACGCAGAAGTTCCCAGGTGTTTTGATACTGTGTTTTGTCGTGTTTTCAGGGTGATGTTTGCACTCACAAGTTTATTCAGGATGGCCGTGTCATGTGTCTTCACGTCGCTTTTGATCTTCTCTTTGTTGGACTCAGCACTGGAATAGTGTCCTGCATAAATTTACTGGTAGGTCATGCGGGAATGGGCGTGTGGATGCCTGGGTGCGTGGGCACAGTTTCAGGTTTCAGATCTATGTTCGTAGCAGCATCTCTAAAACCACATGATATTGCCTTACAGCAAGGAAATCAAAGGTTCACATTCTTTCGTGCAGATTTAAATCAGTCAGAAGCCAATGTTCCCGGCTTCTGATGGATAATGACTGCATGAAAGAATGTGAATTAATTAAAAGTGGTCACACTTGGGATCCTTGTTGTAAATATCGAAGCCTATTCCACTCACAAGTGCTGCTCAAACATGTTGTTGGATTTTATTTGTTGTCCTGTTCTTAGTATTTATTGCTGACAACCTTGCTCGTGGATTCTGAGAATGCGTGCTGTACATCTTGAGCTAGAAAAATTAACATGTACTTGACTCGTGATGTGTAGGGAACTATGTCACAATAGATTACATGTCACTGCATATTTTTTATTATTATTTTTTTGCAATGTTTAAGATAACCGTAGCTTGAAATCAGAACAACAATAAACAATAGCCCGGTGTACAAACACTAGAGTGATAATGATAAGCCAAAAAGGGACAAGTATGGATAAGAGATTGACTTGGGCGAGAAGTACGAACGTGAAATGGTTTCATCAAGTCGGACTATGTGCCAAATTTGTTCTGCCCAGCGGCTATTTTCTCGTCAGATTATGCGCAGTGTTGCTAAGATACCTCTCTATGTTCTGCGTGCGAATACGACTCTAACTGCCTTGTCTCTTGAGGGGGACTCTCCTTTATTATTAACGAATCCCATCACACAACGGTCAGTTTTTCGAGGTAAATGTACTCTCCGCTGCTTTCAACGAGCATGGGAAGCAATATCGTGGAACCGTGAGGTTGCTCCCGGAAAGAACAAACGGTTTTTAACGCTATATTCTGCTCCTGGCTGTTATGTGGATCATCGACGTACTCGTGAGGCTGTACCACTACTCCTTTGCGGTCATCTACGGCGGGTGGTATCCAGTTTAGAAGGAACATTATGGCGGTAGCCAAAATGGTTACCGCGCCCGTTACGTAAAAGGAAACACTGTAGTTGTTGGAAACGTCGAAAAGCCATCCCGCGATCGGCGGTCCAAGCGTCTTAGGAAACGCCATCAAGCAATACAGCACGCCTATTGCGCGCGCGACTTGGCGCGGACCAACGAGATCTCGCGTGATCACGGGCACCAACATCTCGTAACTGCCGTCGAGTACGCCAAATGCGAACGCAAACACGCAAATCCAATCGTATTTCGTTGCTATGGTCACGAGGGAGGACCAGATAGACATCAAAAATAGTGTCACTTGGCAGACTTTGAGGCGGTTAAATCGAGGAAGATCGCAGGCAAAACCAAATGCAATGCTCCCTACAAGCACACCAACAGCCATGTAGCCAGTTAAAAGTGAGGCTTTGGTCTTATTGATTCCTTTGTCTTCAGCAAATCGGACCTAGAAGTAAGAAGAGAAGCTAGTTGATATTGACTTGAAGTCAAGTGGCAGAGCTCAGCACGGTATATCCAAAATCCTCAGGGAATAATTAGAACTGCGTATTGGTCAATGAGGAGTGCATATTGAGGAAATAGAATACAGAGTGCAGTTCAAAATTTTGTATGTCTTCTACAGAGTTTGAGGCTTATCTTTTCTTTCATTCAAGATGCGTAGGTTTTTATTTGCCTGTTTTTAATCCTACAGACTGATTAGTGTAATTTACGCCAAGTTAATTAAGCGTGCTCAGTAAAATTCGATTCCATGTTCACTGCAAAAAAGAGCATGATTATGGTAAGCACAAAGTTGCACGAACCTTTTTTTAGGTATTATTGAAACGTTTCCGCCTTCTTACTGTTTCTCAGGCAACGAGGGGAAACCTCATTCATTAGAAACAAATAAGTTGGCAAGCAATGACAAAAAAAAACAGTATTCCTGTAAGTTTTGGCCAAGAGAAGAAGTAACTGAAGGGAGAGCCTTTCTTTCCCCTTATTTTCTCTTGCTAATTTAACATTCTGTTGCGTCTAGCTTTTATCCTTATCGTACTTTTCACAACTTTTATATGACGACTGCTTGGAGACTGTTAATGAGAATAGAGTACCTGATTATCTCAGGAACAAAAATCTGCCCTGAAAACCAAATATTCGGATATTCGCAGAAATTGTATGTAGCCAGTAAGGAGAATTTGAATGCCGATCTAGGGCTGGACTTACCAAATGAACAACGGGGACTAGAAACACGAGCATAAACACGCACAGCGCCGCTAACCAGATGACGTAACCTCTGTTCTGGAAGATTCTGCTGCTATTAAGTCTCGTTTGGCTCTTTTTGCGAGTTTCCCCGGCTTCGTATTCCACTTGTCGAAACGTCAATCCACACAGAAACATAACACTCTGAAAACCAGCAAGAATCCGAAACGTCACAGCGATGCCATATTTTGATGTTAGACATTGTATAACAGGGCCATATACCAGGGTCCCACACGCGGCTCCTGATAGAGCTATTCCTGAAGCAAGAGCCAGGCGCTTTTTGAAGTACTTTGTCAGAATAACAAGCGTGGGGAATAAGCCGAGACTTGCACCCAATCCCCATACACCGCCATAAGTTGCATACAAAGGTTGAAGGGTTGTTACAAAGGAACTGGCGAGTAGGCCTGAGGCAGAGACAAAAGAACCAATGATGACCACTATTCGGCTGCCATAACGCTCAGCAAGGGAAGTACCAAGCGCAGCAAAGAGATACATCATGCTGGAAGCTAGCGAGGCCACCCAAGCTGAAAATGAAACACATGTGATTTACACGTTATGTGCTTTACTGGATATGGTCATCTAGTCGGAGCTTACAGATATGGAAATATATAGAGAGCGAGTTTCAATTGAGTGTCGTAAAACCAAAACCAAGGTAATGACTTTGGCCAATCAGAAAGGTCGGAGACAATCCAGTGAACCAATCAAAATTCTAAGTAATTACGCGTTGTTGACAGAAAGCGCGGAAAAACGTGTACACGCGATTCACGATTGGTTTTGGTTTTACTCCTGATCGGTTGAAAAAGTGGCGCGAGATTTTTAAGCCAATCACTACGCGAGAAATCAAAGTCAAAACCAAAGCAAAAGCAGAATTACTTTCGATACTCAACTGAAATCCCCTCTAAACCCTACTGAAAATTAATTTTAATTCGCTTTGGTTCGAAGTATAGCCCTGCAGAGGCTTGATTGCTGGAGCTGATCGCGTGATTGCTTTGAACAATCAGGCGTTTGTATCTGAGGGAAAGCCCTTAGTAGGTAAACAGGATTAATTTGTTTGGAGTCCGTTTTTTCGTCGAGAGAGTGTTTATTTGCGTGGGCGGAGGACAAAAGGTTATTAAGACGGAAAGGGATTTTATGTCTAGAAATTAGCTTTCCTTTACTCGGCGAGTACAAGGTAGTATGACCGAGTGGTTTAGGGCGCTGGTTTTGTAATCCATCCCTGTCACTTGCGGGAGTATCCCGAGTTCAATCCTCTGTCACGCTTTGTAAAAAGCCTGCTGGTCAGCCTCCTGCTAGTTATGTTCATTTAAGAAATTTGTTCCCCTCCCCGGTTTCAGTTGCATGCCTGAAAACTAAAACTGCCGGTGCAATGACCACTGAAGACAACACTTACAACTTCTGCCAATCAATCAATGCGATTTACTTTATAGGAAATTAATGAGACCTAACCTTGATCTTTCATGAGTCTGCCGAATTTTCCAGATCTAAACTCTGCATGAGTTTCTGCTATATGGAAAAACTCTGTTCCGTTCAGCGATGAAAGATTGTTTTGTCTCAATGGCCCCAGGCTATAGTATCCCAAATGTTAAGCTCTTATGGCTTACAAATGAAATTTTGACACACACAAGTCGAGATTCAGTTTTCACAAATGTTGTAATGGCCTTCGTTACAATATTTGTTTCTTGACAAATAAGTTTCATTTGCATATCCCAGAGATACTCTTAAGTCAATTGGAGGGTTGTCAAACTGTTATTCGCGTAAGACGAACTTTGATTTCTTACTATCGATTTTGATACTTGGAAGTCGATTAGAACATTATAGAAGACTGCCGTCCATCAATCCCTACCTGTTTCTCCTCTCTGTGTAGAATATTCGTTCAGCAGTGCCGAGTACACCACTCCAGCCGAGTTTTGTTGTCCGACTGTCAGAAAATGGACCATAAAAGCACCGAAACACACCACCCACCCCCACCTACCGTCCGGTGGGGATTTGTGGTGGATTTGATTCTCAGTTTTGTCTGTCTTTTCGTCTTTTTCCAAGAGCACATTGCACCTCTCATCTGATGTAGCACTTGACATGACATGAAATTAATCTTCCTCTATAGTTTTCTAAAATCTCTGAACAGCAGTGGCTCTGAGTCTCGAAGTTCGTGTATCTTGTAAACTTGACCTCAAAAGAATGCTGCAGCAACTGTATAGCTCTCTGTCACCACCTACGGGCGGTATAAATTATATTAATCAACATTCTGCCATCCGTACTCTAAATTACTTTTTAATTTTCAGGTCATTTTTGTTTTTCAGGTTAAGATTTGGACAGTTTTATATGAGTATACAATTTTATATCAGAATTAACCCCACCCCACTCACCCCTCCCTCCCCGGTGTGTTCTTCCACTTTATAACCAGGCGCGAACTTTGATAACGGCAGCGGCGTTTTCCTAACTTTAGGGCGGTGTAAAAATATTCGTAGGTGCTTAATGCTACAAAAACCGGGATACGCTCCGGCAGTATGAGCCGCTTGGCACGAAGCTTTACCTTTTTCATAGCCTGTCGTTATGTTGAAGATTAGATTTGAACCAACTTTTAGGGAATTCACGTCAGTTGCAGTATGTAGCCTTATTCTCAGACGTCCGAGGTCGATCGCGGCCAGCTTGCGTGTTTCTTCTCCTTTTCCCTCTCCCTCTAAGGAGCCGCGATTGACCTTTGGCCGTCTGAGAATCAGGCCACGGTATGTGAGGCACGTACTGGCTCCCTTGTGATCACCTTTCACCGGAAGGCTTGGCTTCCTTACATCGGAAGTCTACAAGTGATAATTTTGAAGGGGGATAGTTTCTCGCTATTACGTTCCTTCTAAAATCAAGTTACTTAATTTTAAAGATTTCATCGTACAAATCGCGAGCTCAACAATAAAGAAATCATACTGGCGTCTGGGACTGAAATGTACAAATAAGGTTTTAGTTAACAGATGCCAGTTGACAAGAATCATTTGTTCTGTTCCGTGCGCAACCCCTTTGCACACTTCGCCTTATGCCATAAATTGACAGCGATTATCGATTATTCGTTTCGAAATAAGGTGGCGTTTTCTGCCGTTAATGTTTACTCTCGAATTTTAAAAGTCGCTCGATGTTAAAACTGATACTAAAAGTACAATTGATAAAAAAAAATCAATTATCAGATAGTCGACTTGCACGATTCTAAAGAACAATGGTATTTCATAAAACGCACGAAACTTGCTCGCCATTCGTTACTGAATATTAATCGGTGAAACTGAAAAGTCAGTGTGATTGTTTTTCCCTTATTAAAATCAAATTCAACTCTACTCACCAAACCGTGCGCTTTGTACGAGTTTCCAGATAAAGACTTTGTCTGGTGTTTTCTATTGTTGGAGTGTCGGCACAGCAAGCCTCGCACGAGTGACGTCATGACGGACAAGACTCAGACAAACAAAGCGGCATTGCGGATGAGTTTGAAGATTTTCTTCAAGCGAGAAAGCCGGTGTTCCTAGAACACTTTTGGAACAAAACCTTCGCTAGATCGCTGTCAGACCACGCTGATTCTGTCCGATTCTCGCGAGTTCTGTTTTTAGACTTCGCGAAAGCGCGGGGAATTCTAAAACTCGTTCCCAGGTTCTTAGGAGAATTCCTGGAAACCAGATTGTTTTGTTAGTTTTTTCGAATTGTCTAGATGGCCGACAGCCTACCCTGGGTGCCAGAGGCTTTTTATACGCGGTTTCCGGTTTCGGTCTTTTTCCCCCGTTCCGCCAGAAAACCTCTGGTACCCAGGCAGCCGGTCAACGTTTTCAAAAGACTAAATGATTGCAGTCAAAACGTTTTTGTAGATTAGGCTAAATAGCACTCCGGTTAGCCTAAATAGCACTCCGGTTAAACTAAATAGCACTTCGGTTAGCCTAAATAGCACTCCGGTTAGCCTAAATAGCACTCCGGTTAGCCTAAATAGCACTCCGGTTAGCCTAAATAACACTCCGGTTAAACTAAATAGCACTTCGGTTAGTCGAGGTTAGCCTAAATAGCACTACTCTGGGTACCAGAGGTTTTCTCGCGGCATGGGGGAAACTTCGCGCGGATCATAACAAAGATAAAGACCGAAACCGGGAACCGCGCATGAAAAGCCTCTGGCACCCAGGGTAAAACAGCGCTTCAGCCAGTCTAAATAGCCCTTTGGTTATAGCCTGTTTACGGTTGGCTTTCAATAATGGTAAGGATGACATGATATGTACTTTAAAAATTCTATGAGCTTCCGTCGGGCAATGGTAATGACCATCCGGGTTCGATCCCTCTTGGAGTTGCCTGTTACAAATGTTTTTTTTTTACTTAAAAAAAAAATCAAAGTCTAACTGCCGGCCATTTGGTTATTGCAAATGAGCGGCTGCCGGTTATCAATGCTTGCCTTTGCGACCAGTCAGAGGCAAGCATTCGAATGGGTCGTGGAACTAGTCGTCTAAGTGTAGCGTCCCAGGGATGATAACTACAGGGTTAATTTTTTAGCGTTCTTTTAATTGTGTTCTTTCACAGACTAACAAATGCCTCGAGCGCCTTCACTGTCACGAGCCTCGGGGAGTCAGCTGCCTCACTACAGCCACTGAGGGACAACGGAAGCTTCTGTGTTCTGGTTCCTTTGACTCTACAATAGCCATCCGGGATTGTAAGGTAATTTCACAGTCTTGGATTTTCTTGGACGTGACATCCTTTGGGCTTGTCACGCAATCTTTGGGCAAGGAAAGAGTGCGTTACGAGCCCAAAGGACGTCTGCTTGCAGTTAACGAAATCAAACGATGTATATTGCTTTTCTTATAATTAAACAAAACAGCATTCTTTTTCTAAAATGGTCTAAAAGCTAAATTTTTTTCTACTTTTCTGTTCTAACATTTTGTATCTTATTTTGTTAAACCAGTCTGGCCTTCTCCTTCGAACATTCAGCGATCACAACATGACAGTCTTGTGTGTGCAGGTATGTTGTCGGGGCTGTAAGATTATGTTTATTGTCCGCTGTGAAGCGGAGATGTTCCTCACTAAAGCATTCCTGATTGCTGAAATAGGCATGCGTGACGTCCAATTTCCCTTTTGCACGGTGCCAGGCTAAACTCTAACCCAGCGTATCACTAACACTGCTCTAGGAATACTGCTCTCTCACACACAACAGTTTTATTTTTCGCTATTCTTAAATCGCGATTGTTGAAGGTGGTCGCCCAATTCTTTTGTGATCAATTTCATATCTGTAATTGCAGGTTGTGGAAAATATTTTGTACAGTGGATCGGCTGATATGAAAGTGCTCGCCCATAATATGAATGTAAGCCGGTGACTAATCTAATGTTTATATGAATACGCGATCAAGATTTTGTGGTGTTTTTTCTTTTTAGTTCTTTCCTTTTCTTTTCCTTTCCATTTTTTTCTTTTCTTTTCTTACATACCTTTTTCTCAGTTTAGCATTCTTTTAAACTTACAATTATCAAAGTTAATTTATAACGCATTTTCTTATAAATCAGAAGTTTGTTTATAATGCATCGCCTTTGCTGAACTGTCAGTGCCATCACAAAAATCACGCTTTCATTTCTTTTTTTTATTATCGACAGAGTGGAGAACTTTTAAGAAGCTTCGAGGGTCACACTATGAGTGTCAGCGGTCTTCAGGTTGTGGGCAGTGTGCTAGTGACGTCATGCTTGGATAAATTAATTCGCTGTTATGACCTTGTGGTACGTCACTTATAAAACGCTTGACGAAGATTTAGTAATTTTGTCGAACCGACAGGAGATCAAAGGGCCTGGGACGAAACTGAATCGGTGATTTGCGGGCGCTCTTGTTTCCCGCCGACATCAGTCGAGGAACGAAGTGTCGGTTGATGACGAAAGCCGGCCTCCTAAACGGGACTGAGCCCACGGTGTTGCGTGTCTGAAGCTGCTAAACAACATGACGTTTTTTCTCGCATTCGCGAGTTTCCAAAACCAAACCTGGCATTTGTTTCCCCGACTGACATGTTTTCCGAGAGATGGCGTTGTCTTGGAGTCTAATTTTCGATGGCTATTATTTTCTGACATGTTTTCCTAGAGAAGACGATGTCTTAGAGTCTAATTTTCGATGGCTATTGTTTCTTTCCAGACAGCAGAACTCCTTCAAGTGTACGGTGGCCAGATGGACATGATTTTCTCAGTACACGTGAATGGTGGCAGAGTAAGTATACTTATTGCAGTGATTCAAGCTTTGAGTTCAAAGCCCAAAGACTATTTTTGAGGACAATGGGCGAGACATGTAATTCTCGAAATGCTCTCTCCATCCAGGTTAAACAAGTATCTGCGAATTTAATGCTGGGCGGGGAGGGTAACCCTGCGATGGTCTAACATCCACCAGGGGGTGGAGGGGGGGGGGGGGGTGGAAATACTCATAGTCGCTTCACGCTAGGGAGACCTTGATAGGGTCCGGCCTGATGAGACATTTGGCTCGTACGCGGACCTGATCTTGGCACTACTTTAACTTTTGTTTGCTGTTTTAAGTTATTCTCTCAACTTAGAAATCAGGTAAATTTTCTGTCACCAGATTTACAGTGGAGCGCGTGATGGATCTGTTGTGGCCGCGAAGCTGGATTTACGGGTTTACCATCCTTGTAAGGTAAAGCGATACACTATGGTAATTTATTATAATTATTACTGTATCATCATCATCATCATTTTTATATCTGCTGTGAAGTAGTTAGCTGTTCAGTGTATTTTATTAAACAGTGGTGACAAAGGATAAAATTCATTTGCGAACACAGTGACCGACTGTGAAACTTCCTCTGCTTAAATAGTAGTAGTTTGTTATAGTTAAGGTCGCTAAACGTGTAGGTTTCTGACCTCCGTAATGTCCCAAGATAAAAATTGGCGTGTGAAATCTGTGACAATTTTCCTCCCTCGTTTTCTGCCTTTTTTGCCTCTCGCTCGATGGACTAACAAATAGCAGAGCTACTCATTCCTTAGAAACTCGCGTTCCGTCTTCAAAATGCTACTTTCCAGTTTCCTTACCTTTCAATTTTTTTTTAAGTGGAGAGAGTGTAAGCTCAACTTTGGCATCGTTGCGCACCTGAAGAATCACATACGAGGTAAGGAATTGGTGATCGTAACGTTTGCGTGACACCACGTGATAAGTAACCTTGAATGGCTGTCGTGATTGCATAAAATATGAACTATCACATAATTTCTTTTTGTTGTTTAAGTTCAAACTTCAGCTTCTTTGTGAGAATGTGATAAAATCCAGTTAACAGTTACTCAACAAAGCGAAAATTATTACAGTTATGAGTTCGTGACACACTATTACGTGACAGTTTTCCTTCTGCGTTTGATCTTAACCATTCTTGCTCCGGTTTTGCTGTTAGTATTTCTTTCTTTCGTTCTAACTCTGCCGTGTTGTCGTTTCCTTTCGTGAATTCGATGTCTTCCATTAAATCAATGAGTTGCGTTTTAGAGTATCACGTGATGGAGCAAGGTGCAGTGGAGGCTTGCCATTGGGCCGATTGTGGGCACCAGTTTTCCGCGGACGATGACATTTCGGTAAGTTGCTGTGTGATATGGCTCATATTGTATCTGTGGGAAGATCTTCATTGTAATACAACCATGCTTTACCTTTTGGCACCTTGTTTGATTTTTGGATTTCTCGTTGACAATTACACTCTGATCCCTAGTTTTCTACTTGGAGCAGTCGAGTTGACTATCACTCTGCAGGGGCGGATCTAAGGGGTGGGGGTGGGGGATAGGGTGGCTAGCCACACCCCCTCCCCATTTTGGCTCCTTGAAGAAATCGATTTATTTTCTACTTTTGTGACCGAGTATTTCTATTCATCTGCTTTTTATTAAATTTTTATTTCAATTCATCCCCCTCTCCGGCCCTAAAATATTCCTAGATCCGCTACTGCGCTGGGCGCATCAGCTGTTAGCATTTAAATGTGAGCTCATGATAAAGTACAACAGGTACTGAAATCTTTCAAATCTGTGTTCAGCCACCTTAAATACAGTCAAACACCTAAAATGCTATTTTCTGTAAGCCAAAACAAGAGGAAAATGTTCAAAGAGCAACGCGCGCGCGATCGTGTTCTATCAGAGATAAGTATAAATCTTGCTGCTCTCGCTCTCAGTTCTTATCGACTTTGATAGTTGGCTTCGGGCCTCGCCCCTCCGGCGCTAATTATCAGGGAATAGAAGCATCGAGTTCACCTTCTTTTTGTTCAAATAGAAACGTTTTATGTGCTCAAAAGACCTGTAAATTGTTATCAAGCGCTTATCTCTTTGTTTTCTTGTCTTTTCTCTTTTGATTACAGGTTGTCCTCAAGCATGTTTTTAGTCATGTGTCTGGGAAAAGAACTAGGAAATCGGCGAGCTGACGCCTCCTTTAAATAGTTTTTCGTTTCAGTTCTGTGTAAAAAAGTATGAGCTCCTAAAAAACGACAAAAAAATATTACTGCATCGGGAGATAAAGAAACTCTGACTTTTAGTGTGGGCAGAGGATTAAGCTCGCTCAGTTCATTTTCTAAGCGGAACATTTCTGCAGTTGTGTAGTAAAGATTTTAGTATGATATGTTTTTGGTCGCATTATTTGTCAACAATTACATCGCCAGAAGGGATCTAGAAAATGTCTCCCCCGTTCCGCGCCCTGTTGTCACATTATGTGGCGTAGTTCTTGCGCGCAAACTTCCTGAACAAGGTAAATAATTCAAGCGAGTCTGTCCTAAACAGGGTATGGAGTCGTCTTTATGGTTTCGAGGCTTTCGTCGAGTTTTAAGAGCATCCGAAATCGTAACGTTCATCAGTATTTACTTAGCCGTGCGTCAGTCAATGTTAGATCATTTTCAGGACTAGATACTAGCGCTATAGCATATATAAAAATACGTTTTCCTTTGTCCAAAGCAGGGTAGGTGTTTCACGTAATTTTTGTCCTAAACAAGGTCAGGGTTTCAAAGCCTTATTTTTCCGTGTAATAACCGAGGGTCCCGTGGGTACGGGCACTGGAGTTTTGTTCTCCCTCCAGGCTTCGCTCGTCTCGAAAAACATGGCAGACCGTCGAACGATGCGTTGGACCTCGGCTATTACACGGAAAAATAGGTGACTGTGAACAGTGTACCCTATACCCAAACTTGGGTCAAGTACCCAGATTTGAGGGAAATTCCTTTTGCAAAGATGTATTTCTCCAAAAATCACTGCAGTATTCCGGCACAAACTTGGGACTGAGTTGTTAGATGCTGTCGAATCGGTTCAGCTCAGTTAGCGTTAGCCTTCGAAGCAGATTTTCCCTCCCCCCTCCCGTTTTTACGCCTGTCACGCAGGCTAGCGTAGAGTGCGAACCGATCGTTCTTTCCTTGCGCGCGCGAAAGCTCTCCCCAGCTTCTCTCTCCGTCTGGACACTTGCTCCAGACATTTCATCGAAGGCCGCGCGCTTTCGCAAAAATATTAGGTACAACTGTTTTGCAGTCATTTTGCGAGGCCAAGGGGTTGACTGAACTTGAAACTGCATGCTGTGTTAGAACACAACTATCGCATGGTTTTCGTTTTCTCTACAACATTGACTTTGTAATGACGCTTCTGACTGTTTTATCTGACCGACCCAAAATCGGCTTTGGAAACATATTCGACGTTTAACGGAGAAAATAAATTGCCTTCTGCGGTTTTCATAAAACTCAGGGGATAACTCTTATTTAAGCATTTCAGGATAAGACCGAATACTATTTCGCTGTTAAAACCCCGGGACGGAGCTGAGATTAAATAAAACAGTTTCACAGAAATGAAGCTTAAAATTTAAATTTCGTTGTGGAACGTGTTCGCCATGATTAACGGTTGACGCGTTTACATCCTTGTTGCTACTAAAACACTGAGTGAATGGGAGTATGTACGAACAGAGCAATTGTAACCTCCCAAATGAATCATGATGTCTGGGTAGCAACAAAGAT
>OX393572.1:412500-580000 GCA_947652115.1 Blastomussa wellsi
TGTTTCTTGTACCGTTCGTTCATTTGGTGAGTCCTTGATATTCTTGTTTATAGAATGTTCTGTTTTGTAAAATATTAGCAGTAATGTAAAGCAGCAGAGGAGCGCAAGAAAGGGAGACGGATGTGTTGACATGATAGTAAGAGTTCGTACGCATTGCGTGCCTATATTTATATAATTTAACCATTACACTTTGTGGTCGTAGTCCGGTCGTTGCGATCAGAGCAAGATGGTGATTGAGTTCAGTCATCTCTCGCCTCCAATTTCTCGGCCTTTTCGAAGTAATCAACAGGATGGATTTAGCTTGCTAGCGCTTTCTTGTTTGAAGAAACTCTAAGCACCAGGAAACTCCGAAAGACAACGCAACCATGGAACACACATCCCCGTCACATTTTAAATTCAAGGTCCTTTTCCGTGACGTCTAGTGTAACTGGTGGCAGCGGCAGGAAAATAGCGATGTTGATTTTGGCTGGAAATACACTTTTGCGCTAATTGGATAGAGCGCGTGCATGGCTCTGAGTTCTGGAAACCAATTTCAAACTTTCTTTCAAACAACCACAAGCACAACACAGTTGCTTGCGACAATGATTCGATTTATATTCATCCAAGGATTCTCATCTCAGCATTACGATTTTCTCTTTTTTAGGTTCCCTTTGCTGAGGATAAAGGTGTCAGCAAAGCCAATGCGTCTTTGCTGACGGGCTTCATGTCGGTTGGAGGCGTTCTAGGGAGTTTATTATTCGGTGCCTTGTGCGACAACCCTTTGTTTAATCGCCGTATAGTCTGTCCAGCGGCTGTGCTCCTCATTGGTATCTCCACGTCCGCTGTAACCGTGGCAACGAGATACGAGTGGATAAGCGTGTACGCGTTCGCGTTTGGTTTGTTCGACGGTTGCTATGAGATGTTACTGCCCGTTATCACGCAAGATCTGGTCGACGTTCAAAACGTTGGACACGCTATAGGTGCTCTGTACTGTTTAATGGCGTTTCCAAAAACGTTAGGTCCACCAATGGCTGGGTGGATTTTTGAAGCGTCGAAATGTTATAGCGTATCGTTTTATGTGTCAGGCGGCGTGGCATTGCTTGCTGCACTCATCATGTTCACATTAAACTGGATTAAACCTGCTAATCTGGATAAGGAAAAGGAAAGGCTATTGCCTTCAGAACAGACCGAAGGGTCGCGTAAAACACCTGGTATACACCTGAGTCCGAGTCTGACATTTTGAAATGCGCAATATGCTCGGTAAAGAAAGATGCACAATCTTAGACCCTGCATTTATGCTTCGAGAATAGATTGAGCCCGAGGTTGCCTTTGCAACATGGCGCCACTTTGAAACACTTTGATCTGCCTGTATACATGCTCATCTTTTCATTCAACAATTTTAACGTTTTAAACTCGCATAATGGTCAATGCCCGTCTTTCAAACTTCTTGCGAATTAAATTATCCACTATTAACTATTGTCCATTATTAACGGGGTTCCACTGTAATGACTGATGGTATAGAGTTGCTTGGCCTAGCAGAATGCAGAATTTGCATCAGTATGTTAGTAGAATTCTTCAAATTTTCATTACATGGTAGTAAAAGAACAGGTTTAATGGAAAGTCGGGTTAATCCCACGTAGCATCTGTCGCAAAGTCTAACACGAAGGTCTCTCACGATCTTCAACGCTTCGAGAGAACAAGAGGACATACACAGTACCGGTAGACCCCCAAACAATAGTAGCTGCTGCACTAGAGGAACAGTAGAAAAATAGAAGAAAAACAACAGGAACTGACAAAGCCCCTAGCCCCTAAAATAGTTGCGACTGCTGCACGAGAGGACCAGTACGATTCGTAGCTTGAAAGAGCTGAGAAACTACGACTTATATTGTTTAGAAAACAAGTATTCTTGCCTGCATGTCATCGCTTTCACATTCTCGTGACAAACGCTTTTTCACAGGTTATATCACAAAATCATTGGTAAACAATACTTAATATGCACCTTTTACTGATATTGTTTTTAAGACTTTTATTAGAGTGTTTGTTTATTCCCGGAAGACATTAATCAAAATCGTCGTTCCAAGACAACTTTACTTATCCGTAACGCAAACTATATCTTGTCGCAACGACTGCACGAACGAAAACATTTCCGGTAGAGATTACTCCGATAGCATTTTCCGTATAAAAATTCACGTTTCTTTCTAAGAAGCTAAAAATTTTCAATAGAAGGAAGGGTTCTTTTTGTAGGAAAGCTGATTAATTAACCCAGTTTATAATTTTGCCCATAGCTTGTTTTTTTTATGTACATGTGACCTTAACTTAGTTACATGTTGTACTTAACCATTTTATACCCTGTTTGTTTGCTAAGCCTAACCCAAGTCAACACTTACAAAAGCTCGGCCACAGTGTAATTCAGTTTGATTCGCGCTGACAAAGATATCCAATGTTGTTCTTTCCCTGAACTATTGATGGATTACATATTTTTATTTATGAGTGACGTAGCAAAGATGATTTGTGAAATTTGTAGCTTAGGTTTGGATAAAAATGTTATTATTATCCTTTACGCGTCTTTTCGTTTTATATCTTAGAAGGCAGGCTGCTGGCCTATTTCAAGCCTGCCCCGACTTTCGAAAACCGGAGCCCGTGCTCATCCCCCAGGGAGGAATGAAGCCCGGGCTCGAGAGAACGGCGGAAATCGAGCCTTCATCGACTGGCGCCCTTGTATTGTGCCAAGTTAGCAAGATATCTTTCGCATCTTATACATCACACTGGTAATTTTAATAGTGGATCGTAGACCACCTTGCAACCGGCGGGCTATAGCTTCCCTTATGAGGGGCTCGAACGCGAATGTATCTACGTTAGGTATGTCTATACGCATGAAAAGTTTAAAAGCTTAAACTTTTAAATTAAGCGTTTAGAAGAGTTACAGTTTTAAGCTGTCTTTTTAGATGGGATCAGGATGTTTGGCGACCACTGACAGAGGAACTGTTTAAGGACTGGGCGTATCTGATCAGAGTCCGGCCCAACTACCTCCCGACCCTCTACCCCTATGACGACTAGTGATGTGTTTTCCAAGTTGTATAAAACTAATATATAACCTCTCACAACCTTTAACTTTCAAGCTCTCACCAATAACAGCATTTACTGGTACAGATATTTATACATAGATACAGATTTTGTACTTGCCGGAAACAGGTCAATAAACTGAACAAAGGTTTTCATTCCTGGCGGTTTTCATGTTTCGTAATCGAAGTTTACGTGAAGGAAATAGGGAAATCGAGTACATATTTGTTAATAAGGACTTTTATTATCTTCAACATGCAGAAAAATACATTGCATCCGTCAAAGACCACCATGATTTCAAATTCTATTTCACCGAGTGCTCGGAAATCCTTCTCTTGATTCTCCAACTCGCATTTTTTCCTTTCCAGCTTATAGCTGTGTTATCTTTTAACGCTCTTTAATATTTGCAAAGCCACTGTATTTAAATTGCGAAACCAGGCCAAACACTTCAAAGTACGAAGCAAGATAACAAGGGATAGTGGGCGTCCCTAGTAATTACATTACACCTTTGCCCCTTTATATGAAGCATGCTTTGGCCATATGTTTTGGGGAGGGTTAAGAAAACCATCTTCTTTCATCAAGAACACAGAATCATTTTTGTTGATTTTAATTTGTGCGAAATGAAACATTTGCTTTTGTTGTTAAGGATTTCCGCGCCTTTTCGTGCTGATTGCGGCTCTTCTTTAAAAGAGTCACGTTACATGAGAAAAGTATAATTTTCTTCTGTAAGTAAAGAAGATGGTTTTGTCACTTAACCTTTGGGAGAAAAAAATGATGCTAGGAAAGCCGTTTATTAAAAAAATAATTAGTCAAATGACTTTGCCCTTTGCATAACCGTGTCATTATAAATCCTTTAATTAGCTACTTTTAGCGACGAAATAAGTTTGAAAGCTGGCTACATATAACCGCTGATTGAACAGATAATACTTCGGCACAGAGGTCATTTAATTTTTGGCAAATCAGTACAGCAAATAGATTCGCATTGACGCGGGTTTGCCGTGGTGATCACTGATAGTCTTAAACGAGAGGCAAAGGGGCAGATTTCGAGAGTAAAACTTCCGAGAATGTTTTCTTTACAGCTGATCTATCACGTAACACGTCTCTGATCTAAAATAATTAATCTTCACCTGTCATGAGATTTGAAAGCCAAGAAATAGTTGCCGGAAGACTTTAAGTCTTTTATATCCTAGACAATACTATTTTATCGAAAATCCTTTAATCCTTCTCCATGTGGCTTGAAAGTAGCTCCGTCGATCAGAAATGAAACATCTTGAAAACTTAAAGTGATCTAAATTGTTCTAGTTTGTTAATTACAATTCTTCTCAGTCCTGTCAATCTTTATTCATTCGAAGCCATGCTTTTGTTCTCTCGGTGTATTGTTACATTTTTGATGTTTTTCTACCCTTGCAAACTATTATTTCAAGACTGATGATTTCTTTGACTGGAGATAATTTTTTTCATTACCGGAGACAACTTCATTTATTCATGGTGAGTAAGGCCTTTTTAAGCTCATTTGGTAAAGCAATTGCTCCTGTACTGCAAGGGTCGAGAGTTCGATTCACGTTGAAGGGTCCGAGTTGTTCTATATTCAGTCATATATATTCAGTCATTGAAGAAGTAATTAGGTTACTGGGACAGGCTAGAAGAACACTAGAAGCCTAGAAGGATACTTGAAGCTCACTACAACAGGACGCAAGCAATCACATTTATTTTGAAATTTTGAAATAATGGACGCCTTCAGTGAATTGACGAAAAAAATAGTTTTATTGTAAGATAACATTTGCTTCAACAGTGAGCATGAAGATAGGCTGCTTGCAAGAAAAGAAAGTGTTTCTTTTTGACAAGGTGTTATTATTAATCAAAACTGGCAACATGCACCCAGTCTCTGCATGGCAAGAACCACTGTCAGCCCAATGCCCAATTATAAAACAGAAATCTAAAGCATCTTTTAAGCCAAAACTCCAAGAAAAGTGAATAGTTTTGTTTTTCAAAAATGAATAGCTATTCATTCAAAACAAGGTATAATTGCTCATATATCATGATGGCTGAGCCAATGAAAACTCTTGAATTACATTATCCCATGATACTTTTTTAACAGCAGCAAATAGTTAACATCGAAAGTAATCAATCGGATTCGCCAATGTGCAATTAAAAACACAAACAGAGTCTTTTCCAATTTCCTCCACGATATTATCAAAAAAAGGCTGTCACCTACAAACGTATTTCTGTTTTACCTCTTTTTTGGAACATGTATGGAATAAAATCGAATGTTTCCTTGTGATTACTTCTATCATTAATTATTTTACACTGATTTGCATGAAATTGACAAATAAATAATTCTGCATTCTTGTTGGCAAATATTATAATATACAGTCAAACCGGGAATACGGTATTTATCTACACTTATATGGATATCTAAACCTCCTTGCTTACTGTGGGAAAATTTAAAGACTGTGTTCGTCCTTTGTTGACAAAAAGCCTTGATGTCTCTGTCAAAGACTGTTGAACCAAGCATGCTTCTTCAGATAGCTGGATGATTTTGTGTGTATGAACCTCACACGAACTGTCTCGATCATTTCCTTTGCCCTTTGCTGAGGAGCTCTGTGAGTTTACATCTTCAGTAGTTGTTGCTGCTGACTTTGCTGTTGTTGAATCTTGCGTTTTCTTCTTTTTAGACTCTTGATCATCTCGTTTTTGCTTTCTCCATTTCGCTCTTCGATTCTTGAACCAAACCTGATGGGGATTTAAGAATAGGTTGTCATTTCCAAAAATATCATATTTACTATAGGTTTTTTGTTGTGGAATTTGGTAATTTAAAATTGATCTGTACATGTTTTTGTAAACAGGCTAAAGTAATAACAATAAAGTTCTTACAGTTTCTATAAGAATATTAAGCGGATTAGTTAACAGTAATCTGTTACATTATCACATCATGCAACTATCAGCCAGTTAACTTTGAGTTAAGAAGGGATGAAATGGATGCTAGAATAAATTTGTTAAAGGTTTAAGTTGATCTGTGATGAGGTAAATTATCAATCGTAGGGGACTACTTTCGAATAGCTTTAAAACAGTAACAAACCTTGCACAAAACAAAAACAAAAACGAGTCATGGCACATTTACGCTGATACACTACAATACTAATTCCACTGATAGACAACTAAATAATGCTGTCATTTTGTTCGAGTATGAATAGAATGTTTTTATTATTCTATAAACGTAAGCTACGTACAGAATAAAATTATTAAATATAGCGTTTGCGTAGCCCTTATAGTCTTTATCTGGAGCAAAATCTATGAACATATTATTGGACAGTTAAATAACTTTTACAGTTTATAAGCTACAGCATGAAATGAAATTTAGCAACTGTATACTCTTGTATCTGCATCTAAATCTATTCTCAATAACAAATGTTACGCATATCTATTTTCATGAGAACAAACTCTTAAAATGTGAACTGTTACATCAAAAATCGATTTCTCATTATAGCAATTCTTTAAATATTTATTACGGTATTCACGTGACAAAAGCTTCTTTGTACTGGTTTGCCAGTTTTGTACCTAAGTGTTTACAGAAGTGCCTCAAAATTTTTGACCTTTGAAACGACGGGACGGATTTTAATGTATTGTCACGAATTAAAGAATTTCACTATTATATGCAAGTATACTTGTTTATCGCCAACTGCAAACAGCTAAAAATTTAATATAGTAAATATAATATAGTTCAATATAGCCAGTTTGGTAACTTAAATATTTACAGAAATGCCTCAGTATTGAACAAATGAGAAATAATTAAGTTCTTGGAAGATTGACTACATTGCTGTCTTTTATATCTTTTAAAATTTTTGACCTTTGAAACGACGGGATGGATTTTGATGTATTGCCACTCATAAAAGACATCTAGTAGTTATCAAAGAATTTCACCATTATATGCAAGTATACTTGTTTATCGCCAACTACAGGCCTGCAGCTAAAAATTTAAATGCTATTGTTGCTGTTGTTGTTATGGAGAAGAGGTTGCATTGACTTTGCAAAACCATCAATTCGATGGCGTATTCATTGGAATCAGAACTTTGAGTTGCAAACGTCGAATCTTAGCATTGCTGAAAGATATATAATACGAGATACTAATGTGTGTGGTCAACACGTTTGAAAAATATAAACCTCTCCAGATACACCCCAAATCTGTGCAGTGTTAATGAAAAAAAGGAAATTCAGAAAAGAGAAATTACGATGTGAACTTAAGACCAGCAAATAACAATAATACGACAAGAGATTCGCTGCACTGGTGCAAGGTAAATAACAAAGGCTACAGACTCACTTAACTGAGTTCAGCCATTGATATATACATTCACTGTTATTTCGCGTTCTGTAAATAATTGGAAGAATTGGCACATTACATTTGAATATATATTTCACACAAAACGACGACTTGCACGATTTTCACAGCATCCAAGTGTGAAAATAAGAATATCTTTCCTTCTTACTCGAATTTGAAACCGCAATTTATTTTATACCCCAGTGAACAGATTCCTGTCCCTGTCGAGACACCAAGTCAGTGGGTGGATAATTAATGTAGTGCGAACTGTAGATTCCTTCGCTGATACGCAACAGGGAACCTGAATTGCCGGGAGAATCGACGTCTTATAGAATTGTGAATATAGAATCCTCTTAAAGAATCTAAGTGAAACAGAGCAAACAGCATAAATTGCTGCGACCATTGTATATACCCCCATTGATACTTCGCAATGCTCTGATGCAAAACCGAGCAAGAGATCTTGGGATTATTATTTTTTCATTTCGGAGTACGGCATAAAGCATAAATTTCTTCAGAAAAATTCAAATGGTGCAAAGAATACAAGGACACGGAGTAAATTAGTTCTTGTGTTTTAAAATTGATCTCAGTAGTTTCACGAGCAACCTTGATGGCATGTTTTAGGGTGGCTAACCGAACTGACAGTTTGCTGCTAAACGAACATGGAAAATTGCATGCCTAAAGGTTTTCTGCTGTAATTAATGTCCAAGGACTCTTTTAAACTGGATTGCTGGATAAAAATTAATAATATACCAGCACGTATAAGTTCCCCAAAAACATTTTGGACTAAGATATCTTGCTCCTTCGTGGCGGATCGAAGATCAAAGCTTTATTCACTTCTTCCAAGCTTATTTAATCTGTTTATCAAGAAAAAAGAATTGACGACAACGTACGCTAGATTATAGGAGTCATTTCGTGCATATAAATTTAGAAAAGAGAAGTACGCATAACTATAGCGGCTGACAATGTTCAGTAAGTTTCGTACACAGCGGGATTTGCTTTGGGTCGGTAAAGAATGTACTCATTTTACCGAGAATGCAAAAGCTGTTCTGAGTTATGAGGAAAGCTAACTCACTCAGACAAATCCTTCTTAGCAATATCCGTTCTTCAACTATTTTACAGAGAATGATATGATTTTACCCAGAAACGTCGAGAGAAATAGAACTACGGAGTCGTACTGTTGAACTTCGAAGGCCCCAAAACTTAGCCTCTCTTCTCTTGTATACTTAGGAATGTTTGCTAAAACTCTTTTCTCCTTTGAAAGTAACTCTCCATTACAAAAGCAAACGTTTCCAAAGAGACCTAGAATCCAACTTTTTGAACTAATATTAGAAGAAGATGGAAAATATAGAAAAAATGGAGAAAATAACTGGAAGACTATGCGTTGTATTCTCAACTGACTTCGTCAATTCACACCGCGTTCGCTTTTATTTCAAACGCAATTATGAAGTGTTAGTCCTTCGATTAAAAAAGACTTTTTATGTTTACTCTGGTGTTTCTTAACCGAAGCTAAGTATGGTTTTCTTGGTTCAACTGACATGTTCAATACCTGGGGTTTATAAAGCGCTAGATTTCACACATCTTCAAGACTTTTGGTCGCCACTAGTGCAAATCCGGTTAACACAACATGAAGACTTTGAAACCATTAATCAAAAGTCTTCTTCGAGCGTTACCTACATTTTGCTATTTGTTGAAGTTTACAGTGGATACTTTAAAGCCTCGACAAGCGATCACTAAACCTTAAAAACAAAATCTACGACATTGAAAGAAGAGCACGGAGAATGGGTGTAACTCAATTTGAGGACAGATGCAAATGGCGCGCCAAGGTGGCGGCAAGAACAGCGCTCTTTCGAAATGTTTTTGATTTGTCATTGAAAAGTCTTTGCAAGTGTATTTCAAAATATCACGAATGTTATAAAACGTACGCTCAAGGCTACTAGATTCTTAGCTGAGCTAGGTAAAGAGCGTTTTCTACTGTACCTTGAGAGCTTCGACTCCTGGTGATGTTTTCACTTGTGGGTACGAGCTGACACCTCTCAGAAAAGCTCTATCTTGTCCTGCTACTCTATTATCATCCCGAGAACACCATAATAGACGCAATAACTACATCATCACGTTTAAAAGGAAATATTGTCCAACGAATTGGACACGATTCCTTAGAACGGGCGCGCTGCTCATACGCATCGGAATGCTCATGTCACTCAAAATTCTGGACGTGCCAGGTTTCCAGAGGCATTCTAGTGAAATCATTAATCTTCCAAGTTTTGACAGCAATATGCTATCGTATTTACCCCACAATTATTACGATTAGACTGCGGCGTCCTTAGTGAAGCCAGCAATAGCATCAAGTAAGCCGAGATATGTTTGTACAATACAAAAACAGATTTGGATTTTGCTGCTGCGCGGAACTATTTGTTTTGAAAAAGAAGTGTTTTGAGGCATGCATAGGAATTAAATTTTTTGTTTTTACCTGTTTTTTTAACGAAAATCACTAGAAGTTTGCTGTCATTAATGTAATTTGCTGTACATGTTTTACCTGGTCAAGGGCCATTTTTTGGTTTCCTCCGTTAAAGGCGGTGAGAGGCCCAAATTGCTTTTACGACTCGTTTCCGCGATTTTGCCCCTATTGACATCAAACGCTTCGGTATTAAAACGAGTGGAATTGCCTTTATATAACTCGTCTCCTCTCTTTTATATTGAAAAGGCGAAGTCAAAGATTAAGTGGAAGTAATGTTAAAAGCAATAACTTCTGTTTGTGCGGGTTAAACATAAGGTATCAAAAAAACGCACAGGCCCGCCCGCCCGCAGTGTTACCTCGACGCGTTCTTCTCTGAGATCAACCTTCATAGCTAGTTCCTCCCGAAGGAGGACATCGGGGTAGTGCGTTTTCTGAAAGGTGCTCTCAAGCAGTTCAAGTTGTTCTTCTGTGAATATCGTGCGGTGTCGTCTCTTGCGCTTCGGTTGCGAACGAAGGAGATCGCCAAATCGCGGAAATCCTGAAAAATAATTTCGCGAAAACAATGAAATTAGTGAAGTTAAGTAGTGCGCCTGACCTGTTTATCTTCAACTCGGTTCTCTGTTGGAACTCATGGTAAGCATCTGTTGTGAGCATTCGCTAAGCTTTTGAAACTTTAATCTGTGGTGTAACAATTTCAAGGATAGAGCGTATTAAAGTGTTAGCGAGAATCAGAGAGCAACAAATCGTCAAAGCCCTTGATGCTCCGTAATGATCTAACAAATGACACCACGTGAGTGAGCTGCCGTTTTCGTGTGCTGTAATCTGCAACAGAACTCAGCCAACATCACATGTCGAGCAGCTGCAAGGCACTGGGCGAAGCCTGCCCGGGAATTCTATATATATATATACCTGTTGAGTTGAAACATAACGCAAAGAAACAAAATTACTGTACCGATATAGCCCGGAGCCAAGGGGATAATTGGGTACGGGTGTGGAATTGTATACGGCATGCATCGTTGATGGGTCGGCCGTGAAAGAATGCTCTCAATTGTGAAGGAAGAACTGAAGGCGGACATAATCCCTTGACCCGAAATTAACTCTAACCAAAAGATCCTTAAAAGCTGTGTCCTTAAAACACCGTTCAACAAGCGGCCGGAAGAACTGCGCTCGCTCGGGGTCACCGAATCACACTGACTGACTAATGGGCCCAATATGCGAACCGCTTTGTATCCAAAAAGGATTTACGAATTACTTACAGTGTTAATTCGCTACGTCATAAGAGGTGTTTGTCTACAACGAACAGCCTCTCCGGGGACCGGGGACAGCTCATCGAAAATCAACCAATAACAGACCAGATCGATAATTGAATTTTGATTAAAATAACACAGGGAGCCAAGTCAATTAGCTTGAAATTGTGCGATTTAGTGACAGCGTCTTTTTAGTAATTGGCGAGAGGGTAATTCGCAAACCGTGCAGGCATAGGTGGCATGATTGACAGAACTATCACTTCAAGCCCCGCCCCACCGATTTGGAGGTTAGCGTAGCACGGGTGTGAATACATGTTAATCCTTTGTTATTTCCCGCTTATGAAACAAGTATTACACTTCAGTAACAGCTAAGGACATGTCCACCTCAGAACTTAACCCCAAATTGAACTTTTTTGTTCTGTATAAACATTTTCTCCAAGTGTAAGGGCCGCAGATTGACAGCTGTAATGTATACACGGCTAATCTTGCGTGAAACGTGTCAGCGAACTCGCATAAAACTCTCCGGTCATACCTCTTACGGAGTTAAATTACATTCCGTGAATGGCCTCCCATAACCGTCTACCTTAATCAAGCACCTTATGTTTTCTTCTTTGCCTTATTTTAATATTCAATAACCCATATTTGTAACAAACGAATTACAGCTTTAAATAAGTTGATTGGAAGCCATTTTCCAGCTTAGTGGCTTTTATTTTTGGCGGGAAATAAAAGGATTTTCACAACACGTTATCGAGGCGTGCTGTTTTGACACCTTGGTCTAGATGTGCTTTCCTTTGGCGGTAGAACTCCAATAATCTGCAGGCTACAAGAGGGAACTGAATTGACGTGTAATTACTTAATTATCGTTTTAATTACTTTTGTCTTTATTCTGTCTCCGGTGCCTAACCTACTTTAGGAACTGTACGTTCGGAAAATAGACTTTTTCCTTACACCCAAATGTTCTTATTGAAACATCCATGCACACTTTAATTAAGGGCACCAAAATACGAAATTACATTACCATTGAGGTGTATAAATGTCCTTGTTAGTGTTTGACGGCTTTTTATTAAATTCGTAAAGTTCTGTTGTACTTCAACGTGGGAGAACTCAAATGCGTTGTGTTGGTTTAATAACGTTTGCTTTGTTTTTCTAATTTCTTGACTCCTTAAGGGGGTATGTTTGCTCGGACCTGTTTACCTGGACTTAATGAACATTATTTTATGGCTTTGTTGGTGTACTCAATTTCCTAATCTTTAATTTGTTTTTCGATTCTTTCAATTCTGTGCCAAGACCTGTCAGCCTTTTGTATAGCTCAATGCTTCCACGTTTTTCGTTAACAATTTTTTCAAACTTAACCACTGTTTTCAACTGTCTGTCGGCCTTACGATGCGTGTGTGTAGCACGATTTTCAGACATGAATTAAAGACCGGTAAATATCACCCCAAATAGGTTCCAGTGATGGATATATGGCCGAAAACTGGAATGAAGTTAATTCTATCTTTCTTCGACGTCTTTTCTCTGTTCAGTAATTTTTCTTGTGGTTTATTGAGCGTTAGCTATGTCTGGAATACCACTGAAGATGAATTTTACCGAGGTATGGGCTAGGAATGAATATTATTGCATGGTGCTTTTAATCGCCGATTTACAGCACTCTGTAGTCTGGAAGCGGGCTGTCGACTAGTAAACTGAAAGGCTTCAAATTAAAGTTGGTTTCCTCTGTATGTTACTTCAGATTTCAGAAGCTGCATGTAGTCGTTGTAATTTCTCTTGGAGGAGGAAACTTGACAGATCAATTCTCGGTAAACTTCCGAACATAACTGTTACTACAGTATCTATAACCGCACCTAATATTCGGTTTTCTCCGTTTCCTCAAGTGTTGAGTTACCTTATACTCACTGGCATGATAATGCATGTGAATTCGCAGGGCTGAAATTAATTCTGAAAGTCAGGATACCAAAACAGAATTTTAAACGCTGAATGCAAAAAATACCCGTTGTTATGTGTTACTCTACCAATCTTGTTTTACTGTAATAATCAATGGCCCAACTTGGCACTGAGATGTGATAACAGACATTTGAGAAAACATGGGTTCCCGTTTATTGTTGCGGTTAACACCTTTCTGTAGTTATCAAGCCGCTAAAGAAAGTGGTTTTCACCGAAACTAACAAACGAACATCAGTACAGCGCAGAGGTATTTTATTTTATTATACAGATCTTGAAATAAAGAGCTTTCGACAACATGGTAGCTAACGAAAACCACATCGTCCGTCACTCGAATTTAACTGTACTTTCCTGTGAGGTTGCCAAGAAGGGTTAAAATAGTTTATCCCATGTTAGACCGTGCACACACCTCTACCTCTAGAAGAAGCGTAAGTGGAACTCATGTTATATATACTCATCTTTGCATGAAATCAAGAACCGGCCGTGATAAGAAACGTGCACGAAAACATGTACTTTGGTACATGTCAAAAAGTTATATTACTCTGTCTGAATTTTGTTGTGGTAAAGAATTATTAAATGGACACAATCAGGTTGAATTGCAAAAGCTAAAAAGTCGCACTGATTCGCAGAGGAACATTAATGTGGTGTCAACATGTCACTCTTTCCCAATTGAATTCGCGACCAACGCAACGATATGACCAGGCATTTTTTCTACCATAAAGAAAGATCTTCGATCGACCAAGTCACTATTTTTGCTGATCCAAAACTTACGTCATTTTAGCTTTGTCGCTGGTATTGATCTGTTAGTTCATAAATCACCGATATCTGCATGCACAGCAGACAAGGCTTGTTTATATAGTACCCAGACAATACATGTAAAAGACTGCAGAGAATTATATATGGCTTGTTGTACAACAAACCTGATAAAAATTGGCTTGGAAAAAGCAAAAATGCGAGAAAAAAATTATTTTAACTGTATTAAGGGGTTTTAACTCTAGCACCGGCTTTAATTTTCTTTGCGCAATTTTTAATTTGAGGGAATACCTTTCGGACCGCTTTCTTTAATAAGCGTTCGGACAACAAATATGTTTTTATTTCAATTTCATAATCCAGATAAAACCACACCAAGTAAAAACTTGTTGTATATTTAGATTCCAAGAGACTTTTGAAGGTCAGGAAGAATTATGAGAAAAATTTCGTCTGAATGTGTTTCCATGTCAAGTAAGTTCAAACAACTTGTGAAATGGGTGACTGCGGCCAGCCACCTCTTTTCGCGTGCGATCGGTATTAACCCTATGAGCGGTAGATAACTGATAACTAATCGTGTTATAACAGGCTGGGAGGGCAGTGACAGGTTATCTGTGAATAGCACTGAAGAGAATTTATATTTATACACCAGAAAAAACGACCTTTGCCTAAAAGAAACTTTGATGTGAGGCAGTAATATCATAGCAAGGTTAGGAAAGGTAAGAATGATCTATTTTTGAACATAATTTGTTTGCAATTAAGCCTTGGTGTGATTCTTAAAGCAACATTTCACCAGTATTATCGATCCATTCTAATTTGTAGATAAGGGTCGTTTTAAAGAAGGATAAAGGATGTTTTGCTCTCAAGACTTGGTGATCGAGATACAAATACTCTTAACGTATTTCTTATAAAACTGCGGAGAAGAACTTGTCCTCTGTGTATAAGAAGAAGTTATTTCTGTTGCCTTTCAATCAGTATGGACCCAAGGAGCTACAGTTATACGGGAAATGCTCAACAATGCAATAATTATAAAGTCATTACCTTAATTAATCCCAGAGGAAAGCTGATACTTGTAACGCGCGGCGTCGAACACTTGCAATGGGGCACGAAAACTGTGCAAAATCGTATGTTGCCCTTATGTTATAAAAAGGCTTAAGACTTAACAACTCTCGTCGTGTCTTACATATTAGAATTTGCTGGATACCAAATTATTTATTTATGGCTTAAATTGTTGTGATTCTGCACTAAAATCCTTTTTTCGAGATGTATTCACTGCAGCATCTTCGTGCTGATCAAGTTTTTATAAACAGTAGCGCCTTGACGTGTTTTGAGAGGGCCTAAATGGGGGGTATCCATACTGCTCACACATTAAGAAATTAGACAATTTAACAGCTAACAGTTACAATTTTCTGTAACAGGTAAATTTATAGTCACCCCGCCCCATATTTTTAACAAGTACAGTGTCCTGGCTTTAACCAGAAACGTGATGTGAATTACAGAACATCAGAGTCTGTTAATTTCACTCTGGAGTTTACTTGACTTCAACTATAGTGATTTTTTGGTAAATCAACATCTTCTCTTCTGTAGTTTTACTTTTCAATTATTATTGCTTTATTTAGTATTTAGGGTTCATTTTGACACTTAATTTCCTATATGACAATTTTTGAGCTTTCAGTAACGCTTAGCATTGGGCCTTACGGTATTGCGATGTTGAGCTTTATATTCAAGAGGTATTTGTGTAATTTAAATCGCGCGGTCTTGCGGTGTTATCCAGCTCTGCGGTATGCGGTTTCTCATCCTTTTGCTGAGGGTATTCACTGAGAGAAGATAGTTCACGCTATTGCGGTACTGTTGCTGTGCGCTCTCCCGTCTATTAAATAGTACTACAGGGGAAAACAAAACATAATTATGCTTCATGACCAGACACAACAGTTCATTATTTTATTCGTGTACTATGCTATCCGCTTCAAAATAAAGCTGTCGGCCACACTTGTCATGTCTTCTTTTGTGAATACACCGGCCAGAAAGTTGAACGAATTCAGTATTCTCTAATACGTGAAAAATAGCGAACAAGTTGTGAATTACCAAAATGACCAAAATACATGGAATATGGTAAGATAGAAAATATGAATGCAACTTTTGGTATAAGCGTGGCCGATTATAAATGCGGTATCGGTGTTTCGTCGATTTTTAACACGGAGTCGGTATTAGCCAATTTTTCTTACGGTATTACTTGCAGTGCTGAGTACCCCCAATGCCCCCTCATTAAAATTTTCTGGCCCATAAAACTTAGCAGTAAACCCCATCTAGGCCCTCTTTTAACTAGCTTATTCTATTTTGTGCTACAAACTCAACTTCAATACATTGTAAAGCTGACATATCATGTATAGACTTCTGTAAACGATACAGGAACCACGTTAACAAATAGAAGCAGAATGTAGCTGGATCTTGGTGTAAAAAACTTAAAACAAAAACAAACTTAATGATGGAATTTAATGGCTAAATTCTCAACGTTTTCGCAGGAAGCATTGCTCATGACACCTTCAGAATAGCTGAGACACAAAAGTGAATTATTTAGGTTTTGGCAAACAATGGCTTTCCTTAATTAATAAACAAAGTACAGCACTTATTGTAGTTGATGACTTGCAAAGAATAATCTATCCGTATTTGCTGGATACCCACCTACTTAATTTTCTATCCACGAACGATGAAGCGATTGTTTGGAATGTTTGCATGAAGTTTTAAGGGATTATTTCTCGCGAGGAGATATTTGATTTGTAGTCTGTTGTGGGGGTCGACAATTATGGTTCGCCGCAGATATTGTCAAATCACTTTGCAATGATGTTACCATTTTTTTCGTACTGAAGGTTTACAAATTGCATTACTTCCTTCAAGTGCATAACTGATCCGAATAGTGCAGTCTAAGTATAGTCCTAACTACTACTTTCATTTTGTCATAAACTAAGCGATTCAGACCGTAGACCAGCCGAAAAATGTTTAATAATGTTTAATGTTTTACGGATTACCATAAATTACAGCTGTGAAACTTGAGTGTACGAAGACTCGCCATGCCCAGAGAGTAGGCCTTAGGAGTCTTTCACCGGTACGACCTACTCCGAAGTCCAGATCCTTCTGCTTCGTCATGGTTGTGCCTATTTTTTGTCCAAATTTATCGCGTTTCCAGGCTCGTTTGTAATCCGTCTAAACCTTCTCTATCCTTAACAATACTTGTTTTTTTGGGGGGTTTTGGTATCACCGTGGTGTCACCTCTTTATTCCTTTGTGAACTATTTACCTCGTTCCAGAGAATTACGAAGGGGAACTGGCGGATACTGCCTTGGCCACCGCGCCTAAAGATGGCGGCTTTGTCGTGAAGGTTTTGTGTGTCAAAGGTTTTTAGCCGGTTCTTCGCTTCAAGAATGCCGCGAAAGGTTTGTGTTAGACATAAAATATTGTTAAAATCAGCAAAATTTGCTCAAATTCTACTTGTGGGCATTTTTATCCACGAAGTATAAACAAACGGGCAAGCTACGAGTGAATCAGTTTATCAGAGTTTATTGATGGTGAAGTACAAATTATGCGCATGCATGTACGAACTTCCCTGAAGTCAAAGTGTTTGTGCCTTCACTAAAGGACGGCCAAATGTTTTTAGCTCTACACTTGCTGGTTGCATGTCTTACTCTGAAAACCACTGCTATAAAAGATAACTCGAGTAGCTTTCCAGTTCGCGGAAGTTCGCCACTTGGCGTGACGTGCGCAGAGTCTGTTGAAAGAGATTCCACAAGATTTGACTTCTGGGACACAGCCTTTTACCTGCAGAAACCGGGTATCCGGGTATTGGAGACAAAACTTGAAGGGTTTTTAAAGTATTAAAATACTTTGTTGGTCTCATTTCACAGTCTTATAGATAAAAAATAGCAAAAAATAGCAGTGCAATTCTTGTGACCTGGATGTGACCTGTGAAGGAATCCTCTGAATAGGTCATGCAGTTTTGAAAATAACATGAGAGTCTTTGACACCCCAGTCTGTAAGACTGACCGTTTCAAGAACTCTTTTATTATTAGCTATAGTTCAAGGTACGACAAGTAAATAGTGTTTTATTATAACATAGGTAAATAATTTCTTAGCATCTTGTTATTGCATTTTGTACCTTGTATAATTGTTATTGCACATAATTTAGTCGTACAGACTGCCAAGTGTTGATTTTTAAATAAAAGATTTACTACATTCTTGTTTTTTCCCTTTTATGCATGTGCTTCTCTGGAAAAGGAAAACACAAACAAAACATAAAATGGTCATGAAAGACACTCTGGAAAATATAATTATTATTCCTTGGCACCCCTCCCTCCTAGGGAATTTCCTGGGCCTTTAACCCTTACCCCTGTAGAATTTCCAATTCCTTCCATTGAGGAGGTATTGATATTTTCTGGAACTACAGTAGCATTTGTAAGAAGAATAACTCTAATCAGTGATTTGTTAATTTTTTTAGAAGAAGACAGCAGTATCAAAGGAATCAAAAGCTTCTACAGAAAACGAAGCACAAGAGGATCAGCAGAAGGAGAATTCAACAAATGATCAAAGCTACAATGCCAAGGTCACAAGTGAAACAGTGGATAACCAAATTCCTCAGCCCTCTACCCCTGAAACTGTTCCAGAGTCATTTACAGCTGATAAGATGTTTGAATACCAATGGCCCCCAGATAGGACTGGAGAGTTTTATCTTCTCGAACATCAAGTTTGTCGGTTCTTAGAAATAGAAAGTTTGGAGGAGAAATATCCAGGTGAGTTCTTTGGTTCCTGAAATTAATTTGTTAATGCAGGGCTTCTGAAATTTCCCGTGGTCGTGGAGCTGTGAAATTCAGGTATATCCGTGAAATTGACAAAAACATGCAAAATATTTAATTATGTTTTCTTGTCACTCAAAACAAGTACAGTTGCCTTTAGAACTGTGTTGGTTGAACTTTTGTGTTTTCTTTCCTGCCCTGAATGTGACATCCTTCCAATATTCTTTTTTCTGGAATCTTTCTTCTTTGCTTTCCTGCGAAATTCTCATGAATTCTTTTATTATCTCTTTTTTGGAAAAGGTTTTTATTGATTCAAGTCTGTCTCATTTTTGTTGCTGTTGTCAGATCTGGAGAGACATAGTGTAGTAGAAGACGAGAAACTGTATCTCAAAGAGAAAGGAGTTATTAGTGATGAAATTCAAGGTAATGTATGAAAATATCTTTTATACATTTCGGGATAACTGATAAGTGGCCCTAAGTGGCCCTGAAACCATTCCCGGCAAGAATTTTTTTAACTTTGCAAAACGTTCTATCCTAACATGCTGATCAATAATAAAAATATTCGGTCACCAAGTCATTTTTTAGTCACAAGCACTTACATTTACAGGTTGTTTTTAAATAGGTTATACCATTGCTATGGTAACCAGTAATGCCTAGAAAATAACCACCACTGATTTGGTATTATTTTGTTTGTTACCATTATAATTTTAATATCAACTGATAAACAGTAGTAGGAACATCAATAATTTTATTGTTGTTTACAATACATTACCGGAACTTTGTTGATGTCATCCATGCAATCTGAAGCGGCTTTCAAAAAGTCACTAACACTATTCCATGCATCTTCTAGAATTAGCAGCATACAAGACAGAGGATATCTGTCAACTGATGATTGACAGCTTTCCAAAAAAATATCAGGTGAACTATTTGATATAATTCAGTTGAACCTCCCAAAAACATTACTTAACTAGTAAATAGATCGTTTTCATGTGACGTCACGGTGGCCATGTTGGTGTACTAGAACAATAGAGACTTTCTCTCTTTTGGAACAAAACTCTATTTTAATACAAATTTTGCACAAAAATTTTGTAATGTTTAGTCCACCGATATCGCCGCCTAATCACATGAGTGAATTATAACCATCTATCCTGTGAGTTAGTTGAATGTTGCTGAAAGGCTAATGCACAAATAACGATGATAAAAAACACAAAAAAGCACATTGCCTTCCTCTTGTAACATAATGCTAGTGACACTAATGAACACTTCCACAAGCAAATAAAATTACATTGACAAAGCAATCTAAGTAGAAAAGAAAAATATTTATTTAATGATCATTATTTTTTTGCCAATCCCAACCTAGTAATTACCAAAATCTCAGCTGATGTTTCAGCTGCTCAGATCAGCGGGTCAATCGACAATTAGTATTTATTGATAAACAAAATCGGTTATATGCAGTGTGTGACCTTTCACGCAAAAAAATAATGTACAAAAATGGCTTTCCATTTTCAAACGGGTAAACTTATCCGTCTACATTGCATGTTGTTTTACAGGAGTACATTAAAGTGGCTCATATCAAAGAACGTCAAAAACGTATTCAAAAAGCAGAAGAAGAAAAGGTGAAGTGTACATGTATGTAATGTACAATCATTTAACAACTTCGTAAAGAATACAATACAATTTTTATACAGAGAATTTACGAAACACTCATATTGAAGCCTCAGCTAATCTAGGTAGGTATTAGTAATAATTATTTTAATAAACATTATTACTAGCATTAGCAATAATTAAAACACTATGCATTATAAGCTAAAAGCTTACATTTGCTATTATATGGCGTTATATCCCCGCCAAAATTCGACTTTCACTTTCGATGTTCAGTTCACATTTTATGTTTTTTTTTTAATTTGTTGCCCTCGATTCGACATTAAAGTTTCACAATGCGACACTGAAGTTTCACGATCCAACCTTAGTCTTTGACAGTGCAACATTAGAGTTTCACAATGCGACATTGAAGTTTCACGATCCAACTTTCGTCTTTGACAGTGCAACATTGGAGTTTCACAATGCGACATTGAAGTTTGAAAATGCGACTATGTTTGTTCACGCGACATTCCCGTCACGCATTTTCTATTTCACGCATACCATCCGACATGCTCATTTGTCATTTCATGCTTGTTTCAACATGCTTGGTTGGCATTTTATGCTTGTTTCAACATGCTTGGTTTTCATTTTATGCTTGTTTCACATTTTAACTTCCGACACGCTTCAATAATCAACCCTTTAAAAGAGAACCCGCTGTACTAATGCGGGCGCAAACCAATATGGCGAAAAGCAATCGTGAGTTCCTTGCCAGCGTCAAGCTCACATCCATGTCCTTAGAAAACATAACAGATCCATTTGAGAGCGACGGAGTTGTCTTAGGAATGGACCATCTTACGCGCATGCTTGTGAACCTGGGCAACCCGCAAACAGATAAATCACCCGACAGCTTGGAGAAGCTTGCAACGAGCTAATAACTCTGAATAACTGCAATAAGCGAGGCTCATAAGAGCTATCGATATCGATGAAGAGGCTGCCGCATTTAATTCCCAAGAATACAATCAGCGTCGTGGAAGACCGGCCCTCGATCAGGCAGAGGAATTATCTTTTCTCCTAAGGGGGGGGGGGGGGGGAGTTAAAATCCCCACAATGGCACTTCTATTCAGGGTGTCCACACGAACAATAGAGAGAAGAATGCAGAAGTATGGCCTTTCTGTATCAGGTTAGAATGTTGGGACAGCCATTTGTTCTGCATAGCTCAAAAACAATTTACTGTAAAACTAAATCAAACTAGTTTAATGGTCTTGAGAACCAATTTCTTATAAATTTTTCACTAAGTTAAGGGACCGTTCATTATTTATGGCAGGGGGGCGATGGGTTTGAAATTAACAAATTTTCCTTTATTTTTCAATGCCCCCTTTGAAAAACTAAATTTTTTCAGGTCTCCCTATTTCATAAGGGAAGCATTTAAATACCCCCCCCCCCCCCTCACCCCTCGAACTGAAAATATAAAATGGTAGAGGGGAACAAACCAATGAACAGAAAATGAAAATAGTTGATTTTCTCAAATCCCTGTAACGATAAAAATCCCAAGAGCTTTTTATAAGTACGAATTATGAATACCACACTTTCTGATATATTTGTTACATAGTTATTTCATATATGACAATGTTTCTGGTTGCTATGGAATTAAACATTCAATTGATGTCAACATTGAAGCCGAAAGGTCCGAATTTCTAGGGGGTTCTGGGGGCATGCTCCCCAGACAATTTTTTTTTAAATGATGTTGCAGAGAAGCGATTTCCTTCATTTGGGGCAAGCATTTGTTGCTTTTAAACCATCAGGTTTTACTCACCAAAACCTTTGGAGAAGCAAAACATCAAGTATTCCACGAAGCAGAACATATTTGATGATTGGTACTCGGCTTCAAGAAAGTATGCATGAAACAATTTTTTAACCACAAGTGGTAGTATTTTTAAAGAGAGATATTTTGTCCAAAGGGTGTGATTGTGTTAGATCTGGTTGAAAAGTGCAAGTCCCGTGCCAAAAGCCTGATACTTAGTGTTTATTATTATGGCATTCACATTTTTACTCCACTTGGAACCACTGTGCATTTGAAGCACTAGAGTTAAAAGTTATACATGTATTAATATATAGTTGCAGTAATATGTCTGGCACTGGTTAACACTTTTTTTAAACTAATCTTGTGTACAAGTGGCAGTACCAAATTAATTATTACTGTAAATCATACTCCATGACTGCACCAAAATACTGCGCAAGGCTGTACCTTAGAATATTCATAGTAAGCCGGTCATGAAATCTGGTGTGTCCAGCTCTGATTTGTACACTATTTGTACACGTATGTTTTTATTGATTTTAAAAACATTCTCTCTTTAAAATTTCTCCCCCCCCCCCCCCCCACTCCAGACCTCAGGCGTCTCAGGACCCCTTTTTTGCAGTGGCTAACATTTCAAGTCACACACTGTTTTGATGCCCTCTTCTTGTGATATATTTGTATACAGGCTCGTTACGTCCATCGAAACAAGAAACGTTTGAGAACCTTCATATTTTTGCTCAAACGAGCATATCTGTTGTGATGTAAGGTTACAAAGGTAACATGTACTGCTGATTTAAAGCTACAGGGAGGTTTGAAGAATTTTGGGGTTTGGGTTTTAAGATTTTGGAAATTCCTTAATTTTAAGCACTGAATTCTGGCAGGGTACTTGGCTTCAGTACAAGGCCAAGAGATATTGATGGACAAAAAAACAAATTTTTAAAAGAGCACCCAGCACTCATTCATCAACAAATTTCTCATGCAATCAAAGTGAGTGGATTTAAAAAAACAAAACACAAAATATCATGATGATATTTTTGTTATAAATTTATCAAGACCAGAGCCATGTTTAGATCGAAGGCCGGTCTTCCACGGCGCTGATTGTATACTTGCGAATTAAATGCGAAAGCCTCTCCATCTTAAATGACCCTCGCTTATTTAATGTGTTATGCACCTATCAATGTAAATCCCGTGGGGGGGGGGGGGGGGGGCGGGGGGATGCGGGCATAGGTGGAGGATTTGAACTGAGCTGAGATTTTTTGTTCAAATGCCCGGCCCCAGGGCAATTGTAGATGGTCAAAAGAGTCACTAAAGTCAATAAGATGCCCCACCTATTCCGCACTCCCCCACCCCCCCCCCCCCCCCAAGCGGGATTTACATTGATAGGTGCATTAAGATAAGATAAGATAACTTTATTTATATCAACTAACTTTATTTATATCAACTAACTACCTATCTTCCTAGCTACAAAAAAGGGTAAAATACAAAAGAATAAAAACTGCTTTTCATGGAGGCCTTGTTCAAAAAATATACTTAAAAATTTCGCTTAAGAATTATAATAAAAATTTACTTAAAACTGCGGTGACTTAGTTTTGTCTTAAACTCGCTTGAGGAAGTCGCTTGTTTTAATTCTGTGGTTAAGTTGTTCCACAACTGAGCTCCACTGTATGAAAAACTTCTCTTCAGGTGATCAGTGCGAGGTTGTGGAAGAACTAGTTGGGAAGAATTAGCTCGTTGCAAGCTTCTCCAAGCTGTCGGGTGATTTATCTGTTTGCGGGTTGCCCAGGTTCACAAGCATGCGCGTAAGATGGTCCATTCCTAAGACAACTCCGTCGCTCTCAAATGGATCTGTTATGTTTTCTAAGGACATGGATGTGAGCTTGACGCTGGCAAGGAACTCACGATTGCTTTTCGCCATATTGGTTTGCGCCCGCATTAGTACAGCGGGTTCTCTTTTAAAGGGTTGATTATTGAAGCGTGTCGGAAGTTAAAATGTGAAACAAGCATAAAATGAAAACCAAGCATGTTGAAACAAGCATAAAATGCCAACCAAGCATGTTGAAACAAGCATGAAATGACAAATGAGCATGTCGGATGGTATGCGTGAAATAGAAAATGCGTGACGGGAATGTCGCGTGAACAAACATAGTCGCATTTTCAAACTTCAATGTCGCATTGTGAAACTCCAATGTTGCACTGTCAAAGACGAAAGTTGGATCGTGAAACTTCAATGTCGCATTGTGAAACTCTAATGTTGCACTGTCAAAGACTAAGGTTGGATCGTGAAACTTCAGTGTCGCATTGTGAAACTTTAATGTCGAATCGAGGGCAACAAATTAAAAAAAAAACATAAAATGTGAACTGAACATCGAAAGTGAAAGTCGAATTTTGGCGGGGATATAACGCCATACTATTATGATATTACTCGATTGTGTAGTTTGACTACATTATAAGCTATGCATTAGATTACTACATAACTAAATTAAACAATACCTAACAATCAATCACAAGTTAGAGCATAGAAAACTGGAAAATAGAGCATATGAAGACCAGAAAGAGCATTGTTCCTGTATAGCATAATTATGAATCACGACCACAGTGAATGTACAATTCTGTGTACCACATAGGTCCCCGGGGTCATACATTTTGTACAGTAGCATCCAAAAGTAATTTTTCACTTTTTATCTCATGTAAAACAAGGCATTTCTCTAAAGAAACAATGCTCCCAAATCTGTCATGAAGTCCACTTTGTTCCTGTAGCTTGTGAATCATGTAGCCTTCAAGTAAAGAATAAATTACTCCTGTATTAAACTAAAATAATTATTGAACTGAACAACCATTAGGCCAATTGAGGTTTTCAACCAAAAGATCGAGTGACTTCCTCATGTGACCTCTTACACAAAAACATACCCTTTAATGAGTTTTAAACTTTTCAAAACAATTTCCATTCACTTATTGTTACTTGTCCATTTTTTCATAAATGCTGTAAGTACTTGTAGTAAATACATGCAATTAGACATGAGAGCATTTCTGTAAACGCCCAACAAATGTTCCTAATCCCTTTTGGACAAGTGCCAGATGAAATGCCATTATCCTGGGCTGCTGAAGTGTATTTTGTTTACATGCTGAGAGCTCAAACATTTTGTCACAACTTCCATTCCAGAAAGCACTAGAGACAAGGAAAGTGGCAAACTACATTAAACGAGCCATCAAAGACGCAGCAGAGTTTAATGCACAGCTGGCTCAACAGAGAAGGGAAGAGAGGTGTTCATACTTTGACATGCAGACTCAAGTAAGATCAAACTGCTCAATTCCCCAGACTAAAAAGTGAATTTTAATATTTAGGCATTGTTATTACACCGTAAATACATGTAATCGAGGATGACAAATTTTCAGTTCAGTAAATAAAAACAATTATAAAGAGGAAAATTCATTATTTTGTCGCAAGCGTGGGACAAAGCCAAAATTGGTATTCAAACCCATGACCTCCCAGATACCGGTACATACCAGTAGTGTGTTCAGGGTTGCTCAGTTTGTTAGAGCTACAGTATCTGGGAGGTCATGGATGGATCAAGGCTTGTAGTAGGATTGTACTAAATGCAGTTTCCGTAAATGCAATTTAACGGAGTTAACAACAAAGAGCATCTGCGTTCCTTGGCAGTCAGTGGTGTTTTGGATGTGCCCATGCGCCAGGTTTCCATGTGCTCTCTGACTAAAGCGTGTTTTAGCGTTTGGTGTGCCTCAGCGTTTTAGCATGTTTTGGTGTGGGAGCTCTTCTTCGGAGCTGTTCCCCCCTTCCCCTCCCTTTATATCCACTGTTTTATTCAGTGTGACGGATGCCTGTCTTCCCTTTCGCATGAGGGCTCATGGCTGGGTTGCCAGGATTTGCCAGCCATGGGAGCAGTCTCCATCTAGGAGCTGGCTGCCAAAAGTGGAAGCTCCTGGATGCTACAGGCACCCAACCTCCATTATGCGATGAAGTTGTTAATGTCCGTTAATTATGAGGACATGTATAGAGTGTCTTGGTTGTAGAAGCAACAATAATCATCTTAAAGTCAACATGATTATGTTGTCATTGTAGATAATTCATGTTCCATCCAACAAGACAACAAGGCTACCAAAGCAGTGCACCAAACCAAGTTTATATCCTGCAGCTCTTCTACCAGGACAATTCCAGGAATACTTCAAAAGGTATTATTTTTTTAGGAATTTTACTAAATTGATCAGACTGTTTAACCATACATGTAGTTTTTGATTTACGCAATAGAGGACTTTTGTTTACATAACCTCATCTCAATGCAAGGGGGTTTGGGAGAATTTGAGACAGTTATGCAACCCCGAGATGCAGTATGCACTTTCAAGAATTTTCCCAAACCCCCGAGTGTTTAGATGAGGCTATGTAAACCCATAAAATATTTCTTAGAAATATGCATCAAACTAAAACGTCACAACCGTGTTTACATACTCTCATGTAATCACACCATCCTACATTGTATCAACCACTGAGAGAGCACATAGTGTAAAAAATTGTGTTGTCATCTTGCATAAATTTGGTCATTGCTACGCGTAGTTCACATAGACCTGCATCTCTGATGGTCTTATTATTTTTTTTTGTAATTATACAATTATAAGATGCTAATCGCTTAAATTCTTTGGTTAAAAAGTTATAGCACAGAGGAACTGAACAACTTCCCACTGGGCACTGTCATGGAAATGCCAAAGCCCCCACTGTCTCCTGAGCCGTATGTACCACCTCAGAAGGTAGACTCAGAGGAATCTGATGACATTTCCTTACCGGTAAGTGAAGCTTGAATTTCTTAAGCATCACTTAACTTGTTGATGCTGTCCTGGCAAGGTCCCAATCCATACTAACAATCTCAAAATTAATGTTCTTTCTCTACAGTTTGTAGAGTGCTACATTATTGGATATTAATTAACGAGTGATCTCAATTTTTGTCCCCAATATGTTGTCTCACACCAATCAAATGGGTAGATGTAGAGATATGTTTTAAATGTTACAGGGGTGCACTGTACTTTAACTAATTTGCACATTATTTTAATTATTGTTCATAATGTGAACTCACAATATGGCCTGCCCCCATGGTTCAAGTACTGCTCTGCTACAGCTTCCAGAGTATTATTCTTTTTTTTATACAAGCCATGCAACTGTGTTTTTCTCCAAGTTTTCTTGGATTGTGTCATATACCAGTATGTTGATGTGCTGTAAACTTGTCATGTAATGTTATTTCCTTGTTCGTAATTATGTGAACTCCCAAATGATGACCTGCTGTTCATACTTTTCTTTTTAGTAAGACTGTATAAGCTCTAACATCTTCAGGTCAGCTTTGGCGTAAACCTGTTGATTCTAAAAATAAAATAATACTTTAATTATTAACCAGGAGTCAACTGCAGAGGAGTCGAGTGGCAGTAGCTCAGAGGAAGAATGCGAGGAACCACCAGCAAAGAAAACACCTGGAAAATATAAAGTAAGTCTGTTAGAACAAAATAGTACACACCAGTATACCAGGCGAGGGGTCACACAGGTAGATTGTTGCCGGTTAGATGTGCATAGTCTTTCTCACTGTTGATTCCTCTTGTTCCTGAAATGCTTGAGAAATGGCGGGGGAGGGAGGGAGTGATCATTGTTGGGGATGGAGAGATGAGAGGCAGCAAAGGAGGGGTGGTTTTTTGGTAAAAATGAAATATAACCTAGGTTAAAAAAATACATAGGTTAAAGAAAATTAACTGGATTGAAAAGAGATAAAAATAATTGTTTGCCTACTGTATTTGTGTTTCATGGTGGATGGATATTTAATTTAATATAATTATTGTTTCTCTGTCAGCCGCCAAAACGTCCCAATGCACTGTGTGGTATATGCCTTAAAGGCCCTGAATCAAACAAGAAAGGATTGCCAGAAGATCTTATACACTGCTCACAATGTGAAAACAGTGGTATGCCGTAGTTTGTATGCTCTTTTTTCCATTTTAACTTTAACAGTCTGAATGTTTAAGTTTGTGTGGTAACTGCTTATCATGGAAACCGTGGACACCAGGCCACTATCCCCCTCCATCCAAAATGTACATTGTACTAATCAAGAAATACTGACAAAGGTATACAATTTGGGTATGAAAACATTTACACTTACCTGTATGTGTGTACACGTTTCTCCTGTGACTTTGTTTACACTGTAAATGGTTGTTTTTTCCACTCTACACTCTACATGTAAGCCATGTAAGTATAACTAAGATGCCCTCAAAGGCAGTTTTCATGTGTGCTTGCACAGGTCACCCATCTTGTCTTGACATGAACGTGCAGCTTGTGGCAGTTATTCAGACTTATCCGTGGCAGTGCATGGAATGCAAGACGTGCATCATCTGCAGAGACCCATTTGATGAGGTAAATGTCCTAACAATGCTAATTGAGGAATAAGACCTTAAGTTGTACGACTGTACTCTGGCTGAATCAATAGTAAACTATTCCCAGTGGGCACTTGCCCAATATAAGCCTGGGGAGAGAGAGTTAAGTTTCAGTAATTGGGACATGTGAGTCTGCATGTGAGGAAGCAAAAGGACTAGACAGAGATAAGTGTAAAATTTCAAAACCTTTGTATAATTACAGATAAACAGGTGTCAACCACCCATCTCCTTTGAAGGGGTTTGGTTCTGCAAGAATCCAGTACTTCCACGCTTGTTGTTAAACTGTGGACAGTTTTACCTGTATACAATGTCATGTTTATTAGCAGAAAACCACTCCCAAGGGAGATAACCAAAGACTCAGTGGCATAAAATTAATTCTGTTATGTGAGACACTTTAAAAACATAAAAAACCAAAGGCTCGCCTGAATTAAGGCGCTTGATAATTATTGGTCAAAATCATTTCCTGTATTTGTGAGTGAGCACTGGCAATAGCAAGTTATATTTTGTTCCCAAAATTGGTTTTCAAGGCATATGCCGGAGTCATTAAGTCAAGTGCGGAGTACTAAATAATTTATTTACAAAGTGTTGTTATCACAGTGTTAACTACATGAACTAAGTGAGTTGTTTGTTGATAGGACAAGATGTTATTCTGTGACGAGTGTGATCGTGGATACCACAGCTTCTGTGTGGGACTAAAACAAATACCTGTTGGTGAGTATAATTCTATACTGTACATATGGTACACTACAGTTTAATTGATTAAATATTACACGTGTCCTTGATTAAACGATTTCCTGGCTTTACTTTGCAAGATCGCTACAGGTAAAAGAATACTCCACTTCTCCTAAGCAAAACTTAAGTGCAAGTATTATCCAATGTTACCGTAAGTCTGTATACGAGCCTAACGGCGCATGGTCGATCTGGAGTCCAATGCTCTAACTATTAGGCCATCGCGCCTCCCACACTTCTGATCTGATTGTTGTTTTAATATGTTGTTGTTGTTGTCAGTCACAGATGACACATATTACAGGGTTGTCCCCAATTGCCAGCAGCCGACAGAATTAACCGCCTACTTGGGTTGTTTGTGCTGAGTACTTTTGTGATTTTTTGTTCCAATACTGGCCCATATTACTTCCAATTTTTTGCCAGATACTTCAAAAGTTGCAGACAACCTTGCATATGGAAAAGTTCAGCCTAAATTTTTAAATTTTGCCAATTACAATCCTTCTCAATCTTCATTCAAAGCCTTCCTTGTTTGTCCTCAGTTTATTGTTCCCTCTTTGGTGTTTTTCTTCCTTAGTTAACTATTATTTAAAGGTTTCTTTTGATTTGAAGGCAATTGCATTCACTACCAAAGACAACTTTATTTGTGGTGACTGAGTTTGTTTCTGTCATCAGGTCGTTGGACATGTGATATGTGTGGTATGTGTGCATCATGTTTGAGGAGGTCACCAGGTGAAGGGAGCACTTCCAGATGGAAACACGAGGTTTGTTCATGAGCAGCTATTTTTCTCCTTACACCATCAATGCATTATCAAGCAAACAAGTTACGAGAATGGGGCAATGTATCAACTGGAAAATATTGGTGGTGTTCACACTTGGTGCCCAAGCAGTGTCCATGCAGTGGTACCTGTATGGGCACAAGAAAAAAATTGTGCGTGTACCCAAGTACTGTCAAGTGCCTGAGTTCTAGGTCTCCTCTACCTTGTACACGGGTACAGGCACTGTGTCCAAATTCTGTCATGGGTACTTGAAAGAGTAGTGCGTTCATTTTAGTGTCCAGCGAGAATCATACTCGGTCACTGTTCCTGGGCACCAAGGGTGAACACTGCCTTTGTCTGATGTAGCACCAACGTCTTAGAACTAAAATTAAAAGAAGTGACAGACTCTGTGTGTACATTCATTTGGAAACTCGCCGGGACTCCAAGAGAAAACTCCCACTGTTGAGAATTTTAATGTTAAGCATTATTTTTTAATGCTGGGTAACAAGACAAAGATGACAGAGACATACTTCAGTTCACATTCTTAAATTACCTTATAGAATATCGATCCACATGACGAAAGCAACTACTGAAGGCGTGGTTTTCCTCTGACTTTGACAAAGTTGTTTTCACCCTGTCCAAAATTGACTTAATCGCTTCATTTTTAACTCATGAATGATGTAATCAAGCTACCCGAGGTTTGGGAATGGACCTCAATGATACTCACTCACTCGCTTACTTACTTGTTGGACAATTCATTTATGTATTAAACCTGGATTAGTGCCAGTCTTCCGTGAGCTGGCTCAAGGAAGCCTTTGAATTCTGACCATAGTTGCTAGCTAGTGCTAATGTGGTTTACCCTCTGCTCCCCAGTACACCAAGCCACGTGACGGATCAGAGGTGCAGTTCTTACAAACCCTGTGCACTGCGTGTTCCAGGTACAAACAGCTGAGTAGAATAGAAAACGATTTTACTACAAGGTGCTAGCCACCATTCTGATTCAGATGAAAGCTATTGAGCAGTGCTTTCATGTGGTACTGTTTATTATGCTGTACAAGGTGGTTCTAACTTTTAAGTCTGTGGATGAAACCCTAGTGTGTGACCATTCAAATGAAAGCTATTGAGCAGTACTTTCATGCGGTACTGTTTATTATGCTGTACAAGGTGGTTCTAACTTTTACGTCTGTGGATGAAACCCTAGTGTGTGACCATTCAAATGAAAGCTATTGAGCAGTACTTTCATGTGGTTATCTTTGAGTTTGTGGGCCAGGTTTAAGTTTACATTGTACATTTTCTCCTGGCAGGTTGTTCAGAGCAGGGAATTTCTGCCCGGTCTGTTTAAAGGTTTACCGTAATGACGAATCTGACCTGCCTATGGTTTGCTGTGATATGTGTGATCGCTGGGTCCATACAGGTAACGCTCGGCATTATGTTTGAACAGCTATTGTAAAGACATTGCTTATTTGTTGTAATCCGGCTCTGTCTACCTCTGTCTACTCTCGTCCACCATCTAGAGAAGGGACTTCTACTTATTATGGTTGCGCACATTTCACTTGCCTTTGTTTACGCTGTACATACAGTTCAGTGAAACCAGACCTAGGTAGGTAGGTAGGTAGGTAGATTGCCTTTATTTAAGCACGATATGCCACCGAGTTTACGATAAACCTGTACTTTGATGGCAATAAAGGTGCGCTTTACAATCTTCGGTTACCTTCCCTCCTAGTTTATCTTCTTTTAAAAAAAAGTTTCTTCATTTTTTCAAAAATTAAAATATGCAAAAATAAAACAAATAACCTACTTGTTAAGTAATCCAAGGTATCATATATCTGAATTTGTTATGTATCCACGAGGGGACCTCTTAGTATAAGCCCTGAGGTTTTTTGAGGTCTCCTCACCACTTATTTCTCTTATCTGTTGTTATGTTTTTCTGTAAATGTGTGGTGAATAAACATTGAATTGAACTGAATTGAATTGAATTAAAATCCTCTTACTGACTTTATGTAAATGATGTTGTATCTGCAGATTGCGATGGTATCGATGAGAAAGCCTATGCACAACTGGCCAGAACTAAAAGCAAGTACAGCTGTGTGCTGTGCCGCGGAGAGAAACAAGAGAGAATGGATTCATTTCACAGGAAAAATAGAAACAAGACCACCTGAAATCACTGTTTATTACTTTTTGTAGGTCTACGTTTATATATTGTTCATACGTCCTTGCTTACCCAAAGCACCACGAAAATGCACCCGTAACAAATGGTTTAAACTTGCGCTTATTGCTGTTAGAATATAATTTTATCGATGTCTCTGGCACAAAACAAAGGTTGGGTCGTTTGCGTCACTAGCCCAAGCAGTCCATTCTGCCGGAGCTTATTCCGGTTTGTGTAACATTAAGCGACTAGGAGTATTCCTACTCCCCCTGGATGGGATGCTAGTCCATCGCAGGGTTACCCCCCCCCCCCCCCCCCCAGCATTAAATTTGCTGGTACCCATTTATACTCTAGTGTGGAAAGAGGCACTTTGAGAGTAATATGTCTTGCCCAAAAACGCAACGCATTGGCGCGGCCAGAGCTGGAGCTCAGACCACTCGATCGATACGGAGTCCAGTGCGCTAACCATAAGGCCATACTTCTCATAACACTTTGGTTACCGTTTCTCGTTGCTATTTTCGGCGCGGCTTTCGAAGCTCGTTTTTGGCGAAAGACGTACAATAACTTCTAGCCTCTGCACCAGACTACACGCTGGATCGCTCGCTCTTTCCGCTCTTTGATAGCGTCGCTCGCGCATTGTCTAAACTGTGTGTGAACATGCTGGCGGGCTCAATGACTTCCGAACCTGCCTCTTCTGCAAGTGGGTGAAAAATTTGAAAACGTTCGCGAGTTTTATCGTAATCTATCCAGTCAACTATTTAGAGTGCACCAAACTGGATAAAAGCGATTGTTTTGTTTGGACACGAGCACCAATATCTCTTAATGTTACTGAGAGTTCGTCAAGAAGATGTGAAAATGAAATTCTTATCTGGACCAGCCTTAAAGTACGTCTATGCCAAGCATTCGATAATCGTTCTCTCTTTTTGGTCACGATCATCTTTTTGCAATGAAATTTTCAGGGTAACACGCAAGGTGAAGGCGTGGGGAAGGGGGAGCGTTTGAGGCATCCATTCAGCGCCTTTGTTGATATCGAATGCCTTCGGTATCTTGCAATATTGATTGCAAAAAGAATCCCAAAACTTTAAAACAGCAGCATCTTTCAGCCGATCAAGGGATTTATTTTATAAATAACTATTGTAGACTGAGACAACTCCATCGGTGGGCGGTTATCTTTCTTCAACCCGATTCGCCAAGTGATTGTTATCAACTATTGATGTTGAACCTAAGCTCAAGATGACACATGGAAGCTTAATCACACCTGCAATGTGGTGCATGGAAGCAGAAAAGCTCACGTTTTACAATGTCTTGCACGAAGTCTCATCAACCGAGCCTGCGAAATTTAAGACAGCGGTACTAAAGACGAGGTCTCCAGGAAGCAGATTGTAAATGATTGTACAGCCGATGGAGCAAACAGGAACAACGCCCCTCGCCACCAAAGCTCAAGCAACTGCTTCATTAGAGGACCAGCAGAATAACAAGCTTCAGAGTTTCTTCCCAACTTAATGTGGTCAGTGGCGTATCTCAATGTAATGATTATAAATTGTTTCGAGTCCACGCAGCAAAAAATAGAGAACTTGGGCGAGTGTGACGGGAGGGTGGTGGGACACAAAAGTGAATGCACACTCTTGAGCTATGCTCAGCCTAATTGTGCATTTGATCTATATGAGAATGATTAAAGGGCCCAAGTTAGTCACGTCTTTTTTATGGCTTACATGCGAGAGTTTCAGTATTATATTTTACGCGGAGCGTGCAGAAACGAAAGAGATCACTAATAAATTTGCTAAAGGTTGTTTAAACACTTCCAGTAACAACCCGGCAACAACAACATACGCGTACGGGGGGGGGGGGGGGGAGGGGGGTGAATCAATTGCCCAAAAAATTCTCCCAAGTTTCCTTGTCCAAATTTCTCTTGCTGCCCAAAAATCTGAGTTTCCCCAATTTTTTTTTTTTTTTTTGGGGGGGGGGGGGGGGGGGCTACAGCCCCCCGACTTCCCCGTCCCGTACGCCTATGAACGATAAGGAAATCCAGAATAAATTATTTTGCTTTAACTGCAATAATGTGCTTTGATTTATGAAAATGTAACTAGCGTCGTTGACTAAACTGAAGGAAGCCAAATACACGTATCTACACAAGTGAACAAAGATGTGCTAAAAAAATAATATTGGTCACTTAGGAAACGAGAAGGACCTGGAAATTAATCAACCTCGTTAACCTCGTCCCAATTTGAACATCATCGCGGAGAAGACTCTGGGGGCAAGGTTGAGATTATTTTATAGCTCGTGAATCTTAGTGAAGCATTTTTCTAGTTCACTGACTGCAAACAATTTCGATCCTTCCGAGTTTGATTCAGCCTGGTTTTTGCTAGTATTATCATCAATTGATTTACGTTAACCTTAGTATAATGACTTATTATAGCATGATTCTACATTTACTAATGTGAAAAAGAAAATAGTTCACTACATGGCTAAGAACCCCAAGCGTGAACGTTTGTGATGAAAAGCAAAAATTTTATAAGCGTCTTTATTGAAGGAAGTGCTTTCCGTCCGTTAACCAATGAACATACTTTTTTGTCACATGTTTGGGAATCATTATATAAAGCTCAGATTGAGCAGAACACGGGCCGAGATGCTTCGAACATGATCGGCTTCACAACTCCTTCTCGTTTCCTAAATTGTATAACCCTTATCCTGTAGAAAAGAAACTTAACGCGATTGTTTTTGTCCTATAGCTGTACACATCAATATTAAATCTTATGTACAAGTCGCCATCTAAATTTGTTTTAGAAAATGCATTGGAGAGTTTTGCCAAGTCCAAAGGTTCGGTTTGTTTGTCTGGCATACGCCTCGTGACGTTTGGACGTCTTCGGCAATCTTCGTGAGAAACTCGGTTCTTTCTCTTTCGGCGAAGTTGACTTTCGTCCACGTCGACTGCTTAGCAATATAAAAGCTCTTGTTTCTTGGCGTTCGTTACATATGTGTTGGCGGATATGCCTGTTCTACGGTTCTGTTCATGTGCATATAAGGTGTCGACATGTAAGAACAGTCAGAGTTTGGTCGATAATACGGCGGAGGTGCAGGCGCTGGGGGAGGGTGTGGGGGAGGCATGAACACGGGGCCAGAATTGTTTGTCAGCACGGGGGGAGTGGGGAAATTTTGACTGTGTGTCAACGGAGTCGATGAGGGGCCGTTCCACATGTTATTCATGTTCGCACTGCAGCTGGGGAGCTGGTACGGTGAAGGACTTGATTTCTTTTGCTCAACTTTCGTACAAGGAATTGTTCCAGGCGACGACTTCTTCTCAAGTTTTCGTTTGTTTTCAGCGGCCTTATCCAGCTGACGACACTTTGCTCTTCTGTTCTTGAACCACACCTAAAACAAATGCAGAAGAAAACCTTTATTTTGATTGCTAGATAACGCGGATCAAACACAGAAGCTTGTTTTCTAGGGAAGAAATTCACCCTCTTCAAAACTGCGTGTTTCTGTTAAAGCACTAAAAACGAGTCGATAGCTGGCTAAAAGGGACAAGCGAGGAGTCTGAGGACGAGAATGCAGCTTAAGACTAAAAGCGAGCTATTACGTCACACACTCTGACTCATACCCAGCTTTTTTTATATAGCGCAGAAAAGCGTGAACAGGCCACAATCTTCACAGTGCACCTGTCGACACAACTTATCTCTCAGTAGATAATTCATCATATCCTGATCGCATTTACTCTAGAATATGTCTTCGTTCCTGTACGGATAATCGTCCTAACAGTCTTCATTGTTCAGACAGGTGATACGAGAATTATCCCACTGCTTGCATCAACCGCGAGCCATTTATATTGGGCCTTACGTGGATTAGCAGTTTAAAATTGTTTTTGTCTAGCAATGAGCAGTAACCCCTTACACAAACGTGGTACGTCATTGCTTTTATCTCAACTGGAATTGATTGGTTTTTTTTGGAAACATTACATTGATGCAATAAAAGATAGATAGAAATGTATGCTTAACAGGTTCTATCTTAATCTTCTTGTGTTCAACTCCAAATCCACAAAAAATCGGGAAGATAAGGCGGAGATAGCTGAAGTTACCGTTGCATGTGTGGTACATGACGGGGTTTGCACTAAATAATTAAATATAGCATAGAGAACAACTAGCGTCCACAAAGATTCATATGGTTATAGGAACCAACGGAAAGTACAGCTCAGTAGTTTTCATTCTCACAAAAAGGAAAATTTATAAAACACCTTGAATGGACAGCTTGACAGACAGTATACCACATAAAATTAATTCACAAAGCTTAAAACACCGCGTAGTTAACACTAAACAGTACCACATGAAAGTACAACTGAATAGCTTTAATTTTAGAGCTCTGGCACAAGGGTTCTACCACCTTTTAAAGTATAATAAACATTTTAGCCAACTCGTCCTACAGCCTCGTCCGTTAAATATCAGCCAACCATGCTGCCCACAAATTACAAAAAAGGCACAAAAACCAACTTTAAATGCGTACAGAAACCGTTAACTTTGTCGAACAGAGCAGACGGATTTGCTAATATTATATGTAACATGAAATATGGGCAAGAAAATATTGCTATATTTCGAATTCAACAAAACATTCTTTTATAACGTTTCCTCCTTACCAAAGTATCACCAATAACAAAAAGTTACGATGTTTGGTTCTAAAAAGCAGGTATTGACCCTATCGCATTCGTTCACAAGGAAAGATGGCAATATATTGTGCATGTTTTAAGCGTTAGGAATGTTTCAAAATTGTTAAGAATTGACCATACGTTCGTGACTTTAAAATTCCGTGACTGGGAAGCCCAGACAGTATTTATCGCCAATGTCTCTTGTTGAAACTAATCCACACGGCTAGATCCCTTTTGATAAAAGTGTGCCAGTTAAGTTTCTTTTAAGCTAATTTAATGGGGTTTAGGTCGAGTTCCATTCCAAAATGACATGAAAAAATTCAGAAACATTCCCTTTGTCAGCATAGTCTGCCATGCAATTTGGCAACCGGTTGTCTATATTCAAATACGTTTTCCTATGAAATATAACTTTAAAAGTAGCATAAAACTTGCTCAAAGTTACTGTTCATGACAAATTAGGATTAACGATCTATTTTAAGCAAAGCTAAGAATATCGTTGATAAGTCATCTTTCAGGACTGATAGAAACGAGAGCTTCGATTGCGCGTTGTATTGTAAGGTGTCGAAGAAAATGCGCTTCTCTCGGAGGGTGTGGCAATTGATCACGTGGTGAGAACTATATATCTTCAGCAGGTTTGCAATGATAAGGAAAAGATACTATAAAATGCTTACGTGGAACTGGCAGTTGTTAAGAGAATCAAGGACGAATCTTATCAACCATCAGCGATCTGCATGAACGATAAACACTGTACCCGGCGTCAAAAAACTCGCACAGTATGCAATTCACAACACATCTCAACATCCCTACATGTGAAATATTAATTACTACATTGAAAATTGCTAAACTTTCTAGCAAACTGAAATTTCTCTCTCTCCATACATTACTCTACATTTTTTTTCTCGCGGATTTTTAAGACATGCAATCTCCAAGCTGATTTCTTCATGGAAAGTGATTAAAAACAGATAACCAGAAAACAGGAAGAGTAAAAATGTAATATGGAACCTTTTATCAGACTAGGAATTAAAGAGATTTTTCTCCACCCTATATGAAATTTCGAGAACACGCAAAAAAGTTATGATCATTGATAATTCAATCTTTTTTCATTTTCCCCCTTTATGTTCGTTTATATCCATGCCAATTTTTACAGAGTTATTTTTAACGAGTTCCGCTTGGCAAGTCCTCTTGCTCCTTCAGTAAACATTACACTAACTTTAAAACGTTTCTGAGAAGAATCAACATTATTATTTTTTCTTTTTCCTTCTGATTATAGCCCAGGATAGCAAAGTCTTTCTGCAGTAAACATATGCATGCATCGAGGTTTCAAGTGGGCTCCACGACCTCATACTGTTGCATACTATGCAACTTCGTCGATTATGTTCCTTTCCTGTAATAGAGCTAAGTATTTCAATGTTGTACTTATCGTCCTTATCATCTGAGTATTTTAGTTTTTTCCATTGTCAAAATGATGGGCTACCCGGTGTGTTATCTCTACCTCAATTATGTTTTGCTATTTGTGGCTAGCGCCCTTGCTATAAAACAGAAGTGAGTAAAATCACTCACTGCTTACTAACCTGCAGTTTTAAACACTTGTGTTTGCATCTTTCATTCAATTAGTGCAATTGCTCAGTCGTAGGTTGAAACGTGACAGTACAAATGCACTTGTGAAAAGAAAACCTTTCACTTGAATAAAGGAAAACACTCAAAACGCTTTCATACTGACGCAAAAGTATGAGTTTATTCAGCGCAAGTAGCAGTATCACAAAAAAGCACTCGGCTTGGATTTTCATCCATAGACTTACATGTTAGTCACCTTTGCATAGCTATTATTTAAATAGTCACTTATTTAATCATTATCCACATTTAGGGAACAGCTTTTAAGTATTAACTGAAGTGGGAACCAAAAGAAATTCTAGTTGAACTTAAACATTGCTCAAGATGAAAAATATACACATTACCTACATTGGTTAAAAATTTTTAGCAAATATCACAGAAAAAATAAAACTAAAAATAGAGAATAAGTTGATGTTGCATTAACGAAGACAATACGCCAAAAATGCCAATATTTCACGATAATTTACTTTAACCAATAATATCTGAGACGAGACGGCCCTAAAAAAGAAAGATGATAAGAAATTGAAATAGTTCAGCTGTGAAGATTTAAACGATTTAAGTAAGTATTTCCATGGCAGTACAGGGTTAATCTGATCTAGATTCACAATTTGTCTTCCAAATATTAATACATTATACATTCAATATATTTATTACAGATAAAATGAGAAAGAGTGAATACTTGACTTTATATGAGATAGCACAAAACGTAACGGCCAGTATTTCTAAGGAAACCCTTTTATCACATTTCCATTTCAAGGTGCGCACTACTTTAAAACATGTATTAAATTAAATCAAATTAAATAGCGCGTTCCCGCCAAATTAAGGGTCAAAATATTAATGAAAATGTTAATGATATAAAGCTCTGCTTTAAAAATCAGGCTTTTTTCAGTGCATGCGACAAAAATAGTACAATTTTGAATTGGTAACCAATTTAAAGCTGTAAGTAATTTAGATGAGGTGAATCCTCCATCTCGACCATTTATCTTTGTGTTATTAGCCTATAACTGGTTCTGAATGCACAAAAACGTACCTTTTCTTGCAAAATGCAAAATGTAACTTGCTTTGTTTGCTCTGATGAACAAAAATTAACTAAAATTGTGCGTTGTTGTTTTCTTAATCCTCTTTGATTTCGTATCTGAGATTAATTCTGTGTGTAGCAAAATGAATTGAAGTCTTATTTTAGCGTAAAGCAAAGAAGAGTTATTAACAAGCACCAACCGTCGATTTCGTAGACACCGATTCCAAAATGACACATAATTCTGCATGTCACCTTGAATTACATCATGTACCATCACTGTCCACATGCACAACTTCACACTGGACGCCACACACGCGAGTCGCGATACCCACGCGCGTTTTTTGACAAGTCTTTGTGATATCGTGCGAAACGACATCTTGAATGCTGCCTGAGAGCAGAAAACAGGTCTGCAAGGCGTACAGAGGGAAGCTGGAGTTTTAATTAAATATATAATTACTACCTTACTAAGTATTTCTTGTTTATCAAAACAGCTTCAAAATAACAATAACAACAGAACCGATTGAAGTATCTACCTGTACTCTGCTTTCGGGGAGATTTATTTTCATGGCAACTTCCTCTCTCATGAAGATGTCTGGATATTTTGTTTTGGTGAACAGCTCTTCAAGAATTTCAAGCTGAGCTTTTGTAAAAGTCGTTCGCTCTCGGCGCTGTTTTCGAGGATGGGCTGTGTTACGAGAAAAAGATAACGCATTGTTAGTTCAACTTTTTAATTCCCTAGCGATAACCAGGTAGTTTCTCCTTACGAGATCAGTACATTGCTAAGCCGACAGGTGATGAGAATACGGAAATCATTAACTTTGTATCAACAAATTCTCACAAATAACACTGAATGGAACGTATGGCAATAAGTAATGAGAATAAATATTTTGAGCTTAATTGAGGACGGACATCACTATATATTACAAGCTGTTTGCTCTAACTGGGGAGCAGAAATGGCGCAGAGGTGAGAACGCTTTCCTCTCACCAATGTGGTCCGGGTTCGATTTCCGGACCTGGCGTCATGTGGGTTGCGTTTGTCGTTGGTTCTCGTCCTTACTCCGAGGGTTTTTCTCTGGGTTCTCCGGCGGTTTTCCTCCCTTCAAAAATATCAACACTTCGATTTCAAGACACGCACACTTCCTAACCAGTTCCTGAAGAGCTTTCCTGTGTTGCGTGGGTAAACAAATTACGTTTTCATTTGTTTTTCCATTTCTTTAGTCAAAAAAGTGGTTTAAGATAAGCTCAGTTTGTTGTTAAATTATGGAAACTTTTAAGAGAATAATCCACGGTAAACAACTTCTAAGTACAAAACAAGCTGGCATCAAACTATAAGCAGCTTGTTGTGAATATGCTATAAGTACACTAACAGTAAGTAAACAAGCGATAAGTGTATTTAAATTTGATGAAGAATCTGTCCCTGAACAGTGTCTCTGAAATTAGTCAAAGAAGTGCGAAACTTTGTTTTGCTGATTTTCTACAACTGAAATTCGAGGACATTCTGTGTGTTCATGATACATCCCGCATAGTAAACGTGTAGGTGCCGTACTAAACTGAAGGAGGATAAGAGGAATGACAACATGCTGTTGTGTTTAATCATCTTTTTACAATCTGTTTACTATGTTTTGGGGATGACACTATTGTAGATGAAAATACACCCTTGTTTTAAGTATCTCTCTACATGTAATGATGGAGAGAAGACCCTTTCAACTTTGGAGTATAGCAGAAACACGATGTGCGGGGTCGGATGATGCGATTGATAAATATCCATGCAGGAGCTACTAGTAGTAGCAAAAGAGATAATTAAGTTTCATGTCAATCCTAGTGGGCTTTGCCTCGCATGCCAATTATACCAAAACAAAAAAAGCCAAAATAAATAAGAATACCATATTGAATTCCTGCTATTAGCTAGTGGAAAGTTTTAGCGGAAAAAAATATATTTTTCAATGACAATTTTTCCTTGAGGTGGAGTCCTTTGCTGGAAGTCGTCTCAAGTTGTAAAGAGTATAATTCAAATCGCTTCACAGTTGGTTGTTTATAATTGTGCACTTTTGAATAACATACATGAATAATTCAGTACAAACAGTATTTGTCTTCGAGACGTTATTATTCACTGAGGATCAGTGTTACGCTCCATGTGTTACACTCTCAACGTCACGCGATTAATCGACTTATCGAATCATGCGCAGAAGTACATGTTTGTTGCAGCCTCCCACAGCTTTGGTTCCCACTGCGCATGCTTGAGCCGCTGGTCGAGTTGGAGGAAGACTCTGCAGGTATTTGTAAAAATAATAAACAATTCCTAACAAAGATCTAATTGTGAATGTATCTGTTCTTTTTGGTGAAATTTTGCTATATGTGATTGCATATATATGTGATTTACATGTCTATATGTTCAACAATTTTTTGTCTTCCGTGAGCGTTTTGAGGTGATTACGTCAGTGTAGGCAGCAAACTAACCAGCAAGTTTCTAGACAGATCATATAGTCGGGTAATGTTGTGAAATCTGGGATTAGCTGCAAAGCATGCTCCAAGGCTCCATGCTAGCTTCAAAAACATAACATGTTTTCTTAACCACAGAAAAGAGGAAATGAATTGATCATAGTCAATAGTAGAATAACTCTATCCGAGGGGTTTGATAAACTACACCAGCAAACCATAACCCGAAAAAATTCATACCAAACATGTTTCCTGTAAAGACGCTGTAAACAAGAAATGAATCTTGAATCGAGCCACAAACATCTTGGGAATTGTGAATTAAAGAAAAAGATGTTTACATTTGTGCTTGTAAAGTAAAGGAATAAAACTGTTCCAAGCAAAGATAAGATAATTCATAAAATGAACAGTTTAGCTGCAAACAATGCAGTCGAGAATTATCAAGAATTACAAAAACAACCTAAGAAAAGTATTTAATGTCACACTTAACAGTTAATTTAAAATTTTAAATCCTACTTGTTTTAATTTTCCTTTTCTTTTTCTTGGGGATTCCTTGTTGAAATCGCATGTTCTTGTAATGTATGTTGTATAATTTTTGCCTTGAATTCACTAATTTTATCGTTGCGTGTATGCATGTCCGCCTCAATCTAAAATTTCATATTGTAAGTAAACTCTCCAAAGAAAATATCATAACATAAACCGACTAGTTCCGGAACACCACGACAACGAAAAATACTGTGGGGGAGGGAGGAAGAGTCCTTCTCTACATCTCATTAAAACAACGAGCTTGATTTTTTTCCAACGAGATTTAAACGAAAAGATATTCTGATTCAATAAGACAATTACTAATGCTTTGGAGGCAGGGCGAACTTAGCTCGACGAGACAATTATATTGACCTCGTTCTTATAACATTCATTCATTACATAAACTGAACTATAACTCCAGGTATGTGGTTACATTCCCACCTCTTTCCGATAAATTGCCAAGCAGAACTTTATCGCCGAGTTTCCGGAAGATGAACTCCAGGCCCGTTTCTCAGTCATCAGCAAACCGCTTCAAGACACCGAAAACTGTTTGGGCTGGTTAACTGCATGTCCAACAACGATAATATTGTTTATAAGTTGCCCTAGACTTTAGTCGCCTTGTATGCAGACAAAAAGAAATCAAAAATAAATTGTTGTTCTTAATAAATTGTAGCTTTTAAGAAAAGATGCAAAAGTTTACATTCTTAAGGGTTTTTTTTTTGAAAACTAAAACCTCCAAACATCGCAACCCCAACATGACGAAAAAAAGCAACAAATGTTCTTTTTTAATTAATTCTTCATATAAAAGCTGGCACAGACTAAACATCTCCTAGCTGCTTAAAGCCACAGCCGAACTCAAAATATTTACACTTCAACGCTACATAAATTGTTAGACGAATTCTCGAGAAACTTAGACCCTTGCTAACAATATGGGCATGCAGTTTAGACAGTATAAAAAAACATTCTTGCGATTACTAAGAAAGCGTTGCGCTTCTGCGCCATTTGAAGCAACCTCCTTTGTTTTCAGTCATGTTTATTTTAATTAAAAAGTTGAACAGTTTGAGGCAATTTCACCATTATCAGAAGTTCTCTTTTCGATAATAACACTTCAAAAAAAGGTTTCTGTCCACTGACTTACTGACGATTTCGAATCACCGGGCTGGATGACTTCATTTTACTTTACACTTAAGATTCTCACCTCTAGACCCGAACTGCTACAAACACCTTGAACAAACAATGCACTGGTAACATTATTACTAAAACAAGAATAACACGAGAACCTACTCATTGGCAGCTTTCATTGGATGGTCACACTTGACATTTAAATAATTTCTCGGCAAAACCAAGAACCCGCTGCACCTTCGCATATCGCCCAAACAATACATGCAGAAAACAATGCGAAAATTTACTTCTAATAATTAGTTCTCATTTGAATCCGGGTTGTAATCAAGGTTTTTGTCTAATAGCTTTTTTGTAGTTTACATAATCTTAAGTGTCAGCTACGACACGAAATGAAAATCATTAATGTTGCCGAAAGTGTTCCGAGATCTTGGATTGCATAACTTAACGTCCCCTTGCCAAGCTACTGATGTTTCGCATCGTGCTCACCTTCCATGCAGGGCCCCACCATATTGCCACAACGAGGATGCTTGTTCATTTCATAAACAGACTCGACTCGATCAAACATTACAGCTTTCACAAAATGAGAATGTCATTGGAAGTGTAGCACACCTATTCGACATTGATTTGTAAAGAAAATCACCGAGATTTTTGTTTGTACCGCTGAAGTAAACCAAAGTAACCACAAGACTTTAATCAGGGACGGATGTCGGTCCATAACCAGAATGAAGCATTTTGAAAAGGCAATCATCAAATTTATTCTTCTCTTTAACGGAATAGCTCACAAAAAGCCAAAGTGAGTCACGCGGAAAATAGAATGCTGAGATAGAAGCATGCCACCGCGAGATGGGATGATTGATTCCGAGAACCAGAATGAATAGTGTTGTCTCAAAATTTCACTAGATTGACCGCGTATGAACGTCAGTTTTAAAAACACAACAGATTTACTTGCATCTGATTTCATAAATTGGCGCAGTCTTCTTGGGCTAGGCGAGTGGCTTTTCGAGACAAAACTAATACTGCTTTTGCTTTATTGAGTTCTTCTGGTTATATTCTGTCACCTGATGCATTCAATGACAACTTTTCACACACCCCGACAAAATGGATGATGATTTATTAAGCCTATAACGATGTGAAATTATATGACAAACAAGAACTGTTTAAACAGTGCTTTTATGTGAAACTCGCACATGTAAATATCTGTTTCTATTAGCAAATTGAATTGCTTTACGAAACGGTCAAAGAACCTTTGAAATGATCACGCTTCAACATGTTACAACGATCCCCTAGACTATTCTCAAGTTCCCATGCCGCATGCTATTACAGTGGTAGCTCAGACCATCAGGCCTGTTCGGCAAATAAGTATTTGTGATTGCGAAATCAGAAACATTTCACAGCGTATCTTTCGTGAAATTTATATCTCATCTACAAGGATGTTGTCATCCCATGACCTTCACGCTTCAGGAACTGGGAAGCGTAAAGCTTTCTGATCTTAATATTAATCCTCAGTTACTAAAGTGAGTCTGCAAAGGTGAAACATAACATATACACTGGTTTGCTTTGCAAGGAGTATTGAAGTTGCCCTGAGCAACAACAGAAGGTCGTTATTCTAGCAACGAAGACCTCGGCATGCCCTCCATTTACGAAACTGTAAAGCTTGTAATTGGCTTTAATGCTTATTACAAAGCAACTTACCGCATGGTGGTGGTGCCATTTGGCTGAAGAAGTCAATATTCGGAGCCGGATGACTCAATCCATGGCTGCTTACTGAATAAGGAGGCACATGTCCTCCGACATGACCAAAATAGCCCGCCATTTTGTCGCAGTCAACTGTCCGCTAAAGAGAGAGTGAAACAGACAGCGCTTGTGATTATAAAATTACTGCCATTCAATTGCTCTGGTCTATAACACTGTTACCACCAACAGAGAGGCGAGCTGTCAGTATACAGTGTACAAAGGAATGTATTCAATTGTGTGTTCCCTGTTTCTATTCAAAGTATATATAGCCTTGAATTACTGCGAGTCACATAATCAACACACCCATATGATACAGGCTCAGATAGTATCAAAATAAGTTTAGCTCTGGTTCCGTTTTTGTAAGTGCGCATTCAGGTATGGAAGATTCGATTAATGTGATTTTTTTTGTGTGCGCAGTGACAATAGCTCTCTTTGTAAGGTTGTGTTGTATTCAAACGTTATTGTTGTGGCTATGTGTGTGGTAAAGGTGTATTTCTATCTTTTGTAAATCGGCGTCGACGTTTATGAGCAATGATTTAACCGACATGTTTCTTATCACGTCAGGCAGATGACATTGATTTATGTTCTAAAAGCAAATATCTGGTTTTCGCTATCTGCGCCTTCTGGGTGTTTAAGTGGCGTCAAAGTCACATGGTGATAAAAGATACCTTTTAAACTCAAGGTGTCAAGTAAATTTTTCCATTTCGTAGTTGTTTTGTTCCCGAAAGTTAACCTTCAATTGCCTGATTCAAATGATTATGGGTCGTGCATGAAAATGGACATGGAGTACTGGTCTGTAACGCGCCGTAACACGGAGTGTAGAGAAAATGACTGGGTCGTGGTTTCAATCACCTAATTGGAGGGGCGGGTTTCATTTCATTTAGAGCAATAAGCAAATTATGACTGTCATCGAGCATACCTCGATGTCATTCACGATTGTGGCTTATAAAGTATTCCATATTTTCACTACACTTCCTCTGAAATGACTTTTTGTTTTTTCTTCGGCAACAGTTTGAAAGTACGAGCTTTAGATCCAGATGTAATGTAACTACTATGTCACTTGATATGCATCATTACTATCAATCTAAATAAACTGTTTTCCGTTGCGTTATTGGAAGTTTTGGAGCTTTTGTTTGTAGTCAAAGAAAACCGTTCGTGAATTTTCCTCGTTCTCTGGGTATTAAAGGAAGTAACTTTTCCTTTAGTTTTCGTGTAGGTTGCAAGCGCTTTGCGTCTATTTCAGGGCCGAAGTGTCTTATAAACCAGAATAATGGGTACCATAATGTAAAAGTTCAAAGTTCCAAACGTTTCAGGCTTCGCTATTCATCAGTGGAATTTGTTTGATTTCGGTTGTAAAGCTGGTTTGCGCGCCGTGAAACTGACGTGTCTTAAACTCTAACAGTGAATTGAAAAATTGCAGTTGGCTTTTATTTTATAGAGCTCTATATTTCTTACGGAGCCATTATTTTTGTGATGCGTTAGACACTGATTGTCACAGAGCCAGCATAGACAATGCACTTTTACATATAGAACCCACAAAAAAACAACAGTAATGTATTTTGCTTAAGTAATCTTGATTCGCGGTTTTTATACGTGGTTGATTTTGCATTTACTTTGAAGGATTAACTCGCAACCATGATTACTATTATATTTCTTCTGAAAGTGTATATGTGTATTCATACTAAAATCTTCTATCTTGGGGATAGAGTTAATGAACTCCATTGAAATAAAACTTTATCTATCTACGCCAATTTCCGCTACATTGGGATTTTTAATTCTCTTGGATTTCTGAAAGGTTCCTATTGTTCTGATCAATTCTAAAACTTATTGTCCATTCCTTCAGTTTAGCTCTTCAGTGATATCACGATTTCATTATCAAATTTCGGTTAATTCTGTCTAGATAATAAGTTACTGACAATAACGTACCAAACCGGCTTAAGCAAGAATCAGGCACGAATTCACCAGAGATCCCTGCAGCACAGTCGGTGTTGGAAGCTACCAATAGCAATAGCTTTTGCAAGAAGGTCTCGGCTTATTCGTTGCTTACCTGTTTTGATAGATTTCGCTGTAAAACTGTTTAAGCAAGAAATCTGGTGCAGATGTGCTCAGATAATATAAAGCTGTTTAACTTTCAAGGTGCGCTTCAGATGAGCTCTGGTTGTATAAACGTTCTAAAGCTCTCTAAAGTAACATGACATTTCACGTAGTTTTGGCTTTTTTAAAGTCGTGTCCTTACTTCAAAAAGCACGCAAACTGCTTCCTTATACGCAATTATCAAACTGGTATTTTCTTGTTTAATTTTCGTGAGTAATATTGCCCCTTAAGCGAAACCCATCGTCAGTGAATGAAATGATAAAAGACAAGGTGTTAGTTTTCTGCACGACAAATCTCACAAAGGCCATCAAATCCTAGTTTAACAGAACGCATCGTAAACTGCCTAATCAGCAATTGTAGGGCAGTAAATACTTAGTAAAAAGCCATGTTTTTAGTTCATTTCATGATAGAATAAAATAAGGGCGTTAACTAAAACATTTTGAGAATCCAAACAACACAATGCCATTCCGAAGCAATATCAGAACATTCAACCACCTTTACGACACCACATCACACAAGTAGAATATCAGAAAGGTGTCAACAGCTACGACATGGCTTTGAAGCCAAAAAAACATTTTTTATGGAAGAAAAGACTAAGTAAAATCGCTTTCCATGATACTGAATTAGTCATCGGGACTACTTGTGGCTGTTTTGCCTCAATGGAACATCGAGCTTTCAGATCGTTTCAATAGCCTATCATTATTTTTTATCAAAAATACAGATGCCCTATTGTATTCATATTTGTACCTTTGATGGAACCTTTTCAGAATAAAAACTGATATGGAATTCATCCCTGCTTTTTATAGTGTTCATACGCGACACATTCAGGTGAATCTCAGTTTTGGTTGAAAGCTCCCGGGTATTGGCTAAGACAGCCAAGCCAAAGACAGTGAGGTAATTAATTAATTCTGAAATTAAGAAATCGCTACTTGTTTAAGACTACGAGAAAATAAGTCGTGTTTATAGATTTTGAACTTGGTATCAAAGCCTCAAAAGGCTTGAATGAAGCTTTTTTAATTCATTAATGTTTGGTTTTATTCCATGGTAGACATATACATGCATTCACACTCAATTTTGTATTCTCGTAAAGAACGATTCGTAGAAACAAATGCCGGCGAGAGGAAAGCATAACGGCTATTTTACTCGATGATTTTCTTGTGATGTTCTTTTCCTTGCAAAGTATGCGAATGCTTTTTCTCAAAAGCATATCAAGATAAGAAACGAGTGTTTAGTTGCGTGGTGTGATTAACAAAGCATTCTTGAAAAGGTCACCAGAACTCGTATCTGGTTGAAAAGACAAATTTAGCCTATTCTTTGTGTCTGCGGTTTTCAGGCTATCGATCTTGGTTGAAAAGGGAAATGTGGGCTGGACTTATTTTAATTTTACACAGAGCCATAAATAACACAGCCCTGTACATCATAACGTGTTGTATTTCAGACTCTAGATTTGGAAGAAAAAAACTTTATTCGAAACACCGTAGTCACCTGTCGTATGAAGCATATACAGCTCCCTAAATAGTTTCTCATCAACAAATTCAACAGATTCAAGCCAAACTGTCCTTGGGGTCTCCATAGTATCGCCAAGCGATTGCACGTGTCGTTTTAATTCCAAATTTATGGCAGTTTTAGACAAATCATGCTGATTATCTGTGACATTTTCAAAGTAGTTTAAGTTGTTTCTAACCCGGGAGCGAATTGAGCCCTTGTCCTCGGTGTTTCCATAGCCTATTGCCAGTATTGCACGTGTCGTTTTAATTCCAAATTTATGGCAGTTTTGGACAAATCATGCTGATTATCTATGACATTTTCAAAGTAGTTTTAAAGTTGTTTCTAACCCGGGAGAGAATTAGGACAACTTGTGAACCAAATGATTTTGAAGTCCTCAGTGCAGGGCGTTCCCGAAAATGGCATTCTCTCTTCTGCAGCCATTACACTTCGTCGTAAAGGAAGTCTTACAAGCTACTTCTATCTAATCCTTTTATGTGGTTTCCTGAAAGTAAATTAACGTAGATATTGCTTCAAACCCCAAAAAGAAGTCACGAAGTCTTGGTGTCTTACTCTCCATTCACTTTCACAAAAAAGTTGTGACGACTGTTTGTTGACCACTGCACTCCATCCTGAAAGAGTTTCGCCTACATCGCTTGCTCAGTACCTTCAAAACACGACAAATAACGTAGTTTCATTAGGCAAGCAAATCATCAGAGATCCATCTATTTTATAGTTAAATTTGATTAAAAATTCCAATCTAGAGGCTGACCTGTAGTTTTCTAAAATTGCATTAGAACGGGCGGAAGCTGATAAACTGAGTTCACGCGAACACAGCTCCTTCGTCTATGATTTATACCTATTCGTCTGGTTCCCTTTGAGGATAAGACGAAAGAGACGAGTCCAGAGAAAGAACGCTCATCATTAAAACGACTGTTGCAAAAACAGGCTTTTTCTGTAATTACAATGCTTACGACCAGTTTGAAATAACCTCGCTGTTTCACAGCCTGACGATATATCCAGAGAGTCTAATGCTCACGCCAGCAATTTTTTCGTGGAGACATGTATCGAGTAAGGCAGTTAAGACTCGGTTGCGACTGTGAACAACTGGTTTTACAAAAATCACTGAGGTAGAGCCGAGAAGCTCATGTTTACACTTGAAGCAACACTCAATTCCCCTTCCTTCCACCTTGTTGAAAACCAAATGCTTAGTTATCAAACCCAATTAGGGATCCAGAACTAAAACATTGATGATTACTAGTGACTGCACTGCCTAAAGATCAGCAGACAAATACAAGTTTCGATTTCCCAACGAATACAGCGAGCAAAATCACATTTTTAACCGTAATAATTAACGTTTTCGTCACAACAGAAATATAGTGGTTCCCTTACAAGGACCATAGATTGTGTTTGATCTGCATGTTTTTACCTAATTTCTTCCATTAGAAGAGAACACTGACAAATTTACCTTATACGTGACATTAAAATACACAACAACTCGAGACAACATAAGATTCAGTACACACATTTCCAAAGGTATTGTCATAGGTCATTTTGGCATGCCTTCACAGGCCCACCTGCATCAGGACAACCACAGTTTTGTATATGGAATTCAGTAGAACATTACCAAAATAAGACAAGCATACCTGTGTTAATGGAAACGAATCCCACAGAACTAATAATGCAACTCTATAAGTTCCGTGTCAAACTAAAAGTTGTCTTAAAAGACTCTTGTGTTTGGGTTCAATTGACACTGTGCAGCCGATAGACTGGACGACACGTTCGCTGTGCTCTAACAGACATTTCACCATCTTATATATTTTCGAATAATTCGGTTAAGAAAAGGAGACAAGAAAGAATAAAAGCAGTTTAAAATAGTTTTCAATTGATAAAATATGATTGCGTTTTTCCACACAGACATCCTTGAAATGTTCTAGTGGCTTTGTCTGAAACGACAAGTTGAGGGACGACATTTGCCATCTGTAGTTCTGGAAGGTGCGTGAGAAGTTGGATCAAATATGCTTTCCATCTCAGTTCAATGTTCTGATTTCTGAAGTACACATTGAACAAAACGTATATTCATCTTCGAACGAGCTTTGGCCAAATAAAAAACTGAATAATTAGATAGCATATATAGAATGAAGAATTTATTTCTCGCAATAATTATGTGGAACTCTCGAGCCCCTTACTCGTGAATGTCAAATTATAAATAAAAATGCTACACACATTACGAAAATACCACAGGAAAATCAAACTGAAGGGGGAACGGAAAGAGTGGTTTGGACTCCTGCCCGTATGTTTTCTCAAGGAAAACACGCATGGCCTCAATAGCGTTGTCCTGGTGTACCACACTGGACACAACAACATCCTCCCCAAGAGCGTTCCATCACTATCCACGCACTGCCTCGCTAAAATAACGTGTTTTCAAACCGGACGTTCCACCGTTTTTCCTCGTCAGCTGCCTCCCAATTTATCGAAAACTGTCGGCAGACCGTTTTGTGCTTACTTTCCAAAATCGAAGAAGGACGAACGTTGTTATGATTCAAGTGTATCGTGCTTTCAAAATATGACTCGGTGGAGACAGCAGCATGAAATTTTCCGGCTTCCTGTTCTCCTGGAAATCGATTCAAAAGAATACAGCGATCCAGTAGTCAAGTCGGCGGGAGAGAAGTGAAAACAAATATTTCCACGTTCTTCCCTGAGCTTCTAATCACGAAATGGGCTGAATAATTCTTAGAAAAATCGTCCGGTACATTCAACCAAGCAGAAACTTAAAATGATCCGAGGCGTGATGGCCTATGTTGACGGAACGACTCTGAACCTCTCGCCAGGAAACGAAGTTGTGTTGTTGTATGGGTGATGTGACCACGACTTTTTTTTGTCGAGTGAATCATAAATCTAAAGCTGGTGTCGATCCTATTAACAGTTTCAATGCAATAAAGTGTTGGATTTTGTTTTCAAAACTGTTGCTGTGAATGCAAGCCAGTGAAGCTTATCAAAATATCAATTCAGTAGAGCGAGTGATTTGACAACTTAACAGCGGCACGACCCGCAAGTCAACCAAGAGCGTTATTTTCCGTGGAATGCTGAATTGACTTCGCACTGTTGGAGAGTTACATTTGAGTTGTGGACGCGTTTTATTTCTCGTTGTTCTTGTCCTAACACGTTTCCTGCTAAAATTGAAGCCTTAAATACTGGATTTAGCCCTGACATTTACTATCAATTAATTGAATAGCAGTTAAGTCTTGGTAAATAACCAATTATCCACACCGGACTCAGCGCTGCCGATTTGACACTTGCTCGCATGTTGCGAACTCAACATTGTGCTCCTAACTCTGAATTTCTGTCAATTTTGCGCTGGGCTTAATATCAATGTATACGTGCTCTTAAGCAATAATTAAAAAGCTCCTTACGAACGATATTAGAAGCAATATACATACTATCTCAACAGCGTTTAAGCGACGATCTGGTGATTCTAGCCAAGCTAAACAACAATCTCAATAACATTGCGTTAGAGCCGTGCGTAGAATAAATTTACCATAATTATTCATTGTCTTTGGATAACACACGCGATTCAACACCAAAACCTTTAATTCCCATTTATCTGAAGGAACGTTTAAAAACCTATTCAAGCGTGTTGCACCAACCTTATCTTCCAACTATGGCTGAGTTGAATTTCTTCACGACGCGAACCCGGCGGCAAGGCCTCTCCTCAGCAACACGGTATCCTTGTAAGTCTATTTGCCCGAGATAACACCGCGAGCTGCAAAAAATTCAATAATAGAACACGCTATAAAAATTGAATGCAAGTGCAGCGTTTGAAACGCAACTCGTGGTCAGTTTACAGCGGTCAGCAAATCTTGTTTGATGACTTTGCCGGTTGCGTGCAGTAAGTGTCAAATGATTGACAGGCCAGAGTGGGCTCACACAAGCTTTTACCTTATATGTAAAATAAGCACAGTGGGTTCACTTCACTGTGGCGCGCGAGAAACCGAGTATTGCCTTTCGGCTGATACTAAGAGCTTTGTGGATCGTCATTAGATGGAACAAAAGAAAACTTCAAATGCAATTGTTCAAGGTGCGAGGCACAACTCCCAACAGCTGCTCTCAGCGCTTAATTGAGTTAATTTCGATTCCGCGCAGTTCATTTTGAATATATGGGGCAGTGGAAAATATTCATTGCTCGTCCTTTGTTCCTAAATGTCGGCTCGGCCTCATTTCGGCCGTCTGTGAAGCGACAAGAAAAGAACAAATTAGATCTCTGATTAGTTTATTGCATAATTTGCATCAGAAAGCATTCGCGTCCTCTCGCTCGCTCTAATATCTATCGCATCCTTTTTCCGGTTGATGCGGCCTTTTTCAGTGACGTACTTTGACTGTTCTTTGGAAGTCCGCGCTTCTGTCGTCATGTTAAAAACTTTGAACTTTTCAAAATCAAACGCACAGTTTTAACCCGTCTCGTCTCCAGAAGAGACCCTCGTGGTACTTCCACTCCAGTTCTTGCGTTACGTTTTTGTCACAGATTGGGTAAAAGGAGAGCGACATGGTTAATTCACTTGGGCGTAATGTAAATGTCTCTTATACACACGGTTCCAACAAAGCGAACCGCCACGATTGCTGCAAGGATATTAACAATTATTACTGAAACAATATCCCTTCAATCTAAATACTGTACGCGGTTGTTGAGTACTTAGAGGCAAAATTAAGCGATCGCTTTTATTTTTTCATGCCACTAATTAAATTAAAACTTTAATAAAATTGTTTCTATTGACACCAAGAAGATATAATTGCGGATTTGATTACCGCAATAAAAGCGAAATTATGGCGGCAAATGAGCTTCCCTTAACAATAAAAAGCTTGCCGAAGGTATCTGAATGTTTTGCCATCTGTAAAATTGCCTCGATTATGAGTTTTGCTCGGAAATTGAGGGCTCTTATACTTTCTCAAAGAAAAATTAACTTCTTAGTTAAATTGCCTTTTTTGATTTAACAGAAAGATCAAACTGAATTATTCTTAATCCGTTTGAACGAGTCTTGAGGCCTAAAGAAACCTGCTCTTTGCTGGTGTAATGATTTAACTAAACATTTTCAAAGGAAAACAGACATTTCCCGGTCGAGTCAATGACTCAATGGGCGTCACTATAAACAATTCAACTTTCGCCGTGTTGATTTGCGGCCTTTTCAAACGCATCTGCAAATGTTAGCCTTGTTTAAACCGATCTCTGTTTTCACACGGCAGATAAAAACGGATCACTTCATTACTTTAACTCGTTTCTAAACTCCTTTGCCCGAGCGATTTCCCTAAATTTCACGCGCGGTGTTGCATTTTTACAACGTACAGCCCAGGGAATGTTTGTACTTTTCGTTTCTTTCCACTTGGTCACGAGCGAATACAAGGACACAGTTTTGTGAAGATTCGCTGTCTGTGGGCACCCACAAACATTGTTTTAACATCAAAACATAACGTTTCCGACGTTAAAGTATCTTTAACTGTTGCTTCCCAGCTGAAAATCTGATTCAATTCAACTTTACTATCGAAACGATGTACACTTGATATTTTTACTATATGCGTAATAAATATTTCGCTGCTTTTGGTAGGATTCAGGAGCACATTGCCTTTTAAATTTGTTTACATTATATATATCCTCCACCGCTAAAAATAAAAAAAAGATAAAAATTAGTATGGCACCAGGATCTTTCTCTTATTTTTCCAGCGTTTTACTGTTGCTAATTCCTCATCAAAGAACGATCGTAATTTACACTGTAAAATGCAATTTTTTCAAATATTGATCGCTTCGTGCATATTAACAGCGAAAGTAAAGTAAGTTGTAATCCGACCAAGCAATCCTCTTTTCTGTTTATCTTAAAAGCGTTCTCATTTAGCGATTCGATTTGTAGCGCACGGATTTTTCTGTAAAAAAGATCAAGTGTGTATCTCCTTTCAAAAACAACTTAACGGTGTAGTTTGTTGGAATGTCGAACACAAAGTTTGCACAACTGGCGTTTTAATGTTTACTTAAAGGCAACAAACCAACAAGAATCTACTTCTCTAATCCCGCCGAGAGAACATTGATAAACTAAGCGCTTTATTCGTCTTAGACACTCCGTAAAATAAACACACCTTGTTAGTTTCAGGTTGGACTTAGAGTTTTTAGTTCCACTGTGTTTAAAGCGATAGTTTTCGTCTTGTTACGCGCGAGTGATCCGCGCAGAGAACAGACGATCTGTGAATTCGAATTCGGTTTTTCGAAGGCCTCTGAATCTCAAACAACTGCTGAAGAATACTATTGCCGTAGTGATTCGTCTGTGCGAGGAATCAAAGAGATTGTTTTTACAGGTGTATTTTATTTGATGCTTACATGCTTGATAATAAGATTATACGCCCTCCAGCCGACAATTTAGGCAGAAACACGCGAATAACAAAACTTATATATTTTTCCCTTGAACAACCCGACCAATACACTTATAAAGTCACGCCAAATTTAATTAAAAATTTTTGCCTCGCCAGAAGAGAAAACAGAGCGTTAAAAAGGCGCTTTCTCTACCAAAAGTTCTCAAACCAGTTCCCTTTGTATGAATTGCAATTATTCTTCAAACAAACGACCAGCAAGTAGTGACAGAGAAAATATTTAATAATTAAGCCCAAATCATGCAAACACTACACCTTTCGCGGGACATTTTTTTTATTGTATAATTAGTGAATCATGCTGCAAGCTCGCTTGCTGCTTTGGACGTAACAACTATAGCGAGTAAATAACACAGTTTTAAAGTTTATCGTGCCAATATGGAGATTATATCATTTTCAACTGGTCCGTTTGCAGGTGGATCTAGGAATCAGAGCTATGGTTGAAATGGTTAAATGAACCGAGATATAAAACTAAAGATACATTCACTGAAGCGCTTTCATAGGCGCGTATAAACTGACTATAGCTCACAGCCAAAAAAACGAAGCCTAAGGAATGATCAATGACTAATTTCTACGAATTCATATCTCTTTTATGTGTAACCTAACTAATAAGGTGAGGCAAAAACTGAATAAACTCTCTTCGCCGTGACCTATTCAAAGCAATTTAATTTAGATTTTTGATGTTATGGCGCTTTTATCTTGCAATTCAAAGCGCCCTTCGCCGCGTTACAGACCTTGGTATGCTGATGAAAAATTCATTACCTTGAGCTTGCCGCAAGCTTCTCCAAATTGACCCAAGCATCTGAAGAATCGGTCTAATTTTCATTTCAAAGAATATTTCAAAGTTCCGACAAGGCTCGCTGGACCACTTATTCTTGGCCTAATTGTCGGTAATCTTTGAGAGTCGCCATACTCGGTTCGTTTTTCCTTGCCTCGACTGCTTTTGCAAACTTTTATTAAACTGTTATCTTTGACGAACATTCTCTCTGTATTTTCTTGTTGTCATTCACTTGACACCCTAGGCCGAAACTGTCCTCTAATCTGCAGAATATGAAGGAAAATGTTAAACAAACAAGATACACGCCTTCACTGAGAAAGACAACGTCGAGATGAAATCTTAGCGCGGCGAACTTTGGTTAAACAAGTGAACTCTTGTCTCCGGGCTTTATGATGCAAATTTCTAGCCAAGGTTTGGAAAGGCCCCCTTTCCAGAAACGTCCAGCAGCCTAGAACTATAAAGACTGAGGACATGAGTTCTCTGTTTTTAAATTAACTTTGCTCAAATGTCAATTTTTTTGTCTTTGTCGCGCTGCTTTGAAAACGTATCGCATTGCACTTCAGACAGAATGACGAACCCCACCAAGGCCTTTGACTTTTAAACTGCATATGATGTAAACATATCGGGAAAGATTTTAAACGTGTTTATGCTCATTAGAAATAACGTTTACAAGTCAGAGTTAGGAAAATATTGACTTTTGTAGAGCATTCATATCGAGAATTAATACTTTCTTTTAAAACGTAGGAGAAATTAATATATATTTTTTAATTCTTTCTTCACTTTTCAAAACCCTTTATCATGTGATGTTCTTGATATCCCTTAGTTACTGATTGATTCAGTCAATAATCTCTAATAACACCAAGGAATGGTTTAAACTTTCCTCACGGACTGTATTTCAAATCATTTTGATCCTTAGTTTTTCTATTCTTTAATGTACACAAAAGTCATTTCCAATTGTGTAAAGTCGTTCTTTTGGCACGTACTCGCTTCGACAAAGCATCATAACTTTAAACACATTTTGCTTTCGTTTTCTGCTTTTCCTCTATAAAATCACAAATTATGCGAAACAAAAGATTACTTTAAAATGATGAGTTGATTCTGTCGTATTTTCTGACAAAGGCAACATGGCCTGAAATCATTAGACGCCCTCTTTTTATTAATAATCTGACGGGCAATTTATGGCCGAAGAGATTGCCCGAAAGGTCCTTGCAGCCTTAAGGGTTAATTTATGACAAAACATTTCTGTCACTTCACGGCTTTCCGATAAGGAAGTGTTAAAAAACTTGTTGCATAAATTTACAGCAGTTTATTCATTGTTGACAGATAAATTGAAGTCAAAATACTAATTATTAGACCCAGTTAGAAACTCGCTCAGTTGAACTGAGAGGCCAGAGGAAATTGAAAAGAAAGGTACTCATTCCGACAATCTTGATATTGAATGTTAGTTAACAAAGCGATAGGAGTATTTACGTATAGCATACATAGGATGGGATACGTAACTTATATATAGGGGACAACGCAAAATTTCAGGCTACATATATATATGGGCTAAGACGCCTGTCACCAAAAAAGCGAAAACTTGAAGTCCGTAAGCTAGTCGATTAAATTCACTTAGTTAAATCGCAGTTCTATAAATCTAAATAGGGCTAAGTGTCGAGAAATCCTTAAGAAGGGAGACTAGTAAAAAAATAAAAATGATCCGTAACTAAGACGGAGGTCTATATGACAATTAATTTCAGTCATTTATCTTGCGGGTACTTTTCTTCAGAGAGCAAGCAATAACTGAAGCCAAGCAGAAACGTTGAATAACTCCGGTTATAACATTTAGTGAGGGTTATAAATCACTTAACCATCCAAACAATACGGATTTTCGTCTTGTCTAGATTCACCAACACGTGTCCTCATTGAAAAGCGATTGAAATATGACATTGAGTTTTTCTTCACTCGTCGTGGATGTAGACGCGTCTTTCTTTTAAGAATGTCAACTTCATAACAGAGTGGATCATGATTGCATTGAATCTAAAGGTGTTCTATCTACGGATTATTGACCTGTTATATATATGCCATCTTGTATAAGAATAAAGCACTGGAAAAATTGCTGAGACGTTTTAGCCAGTAGCTTGGGATAGAAACCTGACAGCTTCAACATTAAGCCCGAGTCAGGTGCGATTTAGAGCACTGTTCGAACTCTGTCTGTCAGGTAACTGGGAACCTTTAGCCAGAAGTTCAGTTCCATCACCACTCGATGTGCAGCAAAGTATAAAAGCTCTTATAATTTCCACGTTTAAATTGCGGAACTGGAAATAGATTGAACAAGGATTTCTTCACTCGCACTTGTTACTTAGTTACCCAGTTCTTCTCTCAGATACGACCACTTGACGTTCTTTTGGCACGTTTTTCTCTTTCATTTTTCTAATGAGCACTATGTGTAGATTTGTAAAATAGATTTTTGTATGTCCCGCGTGGGTTAAATGTGTTGGAAGCGTGCGTTTTGAGAAGTACTGCGCTCAGCGCGTGTGCGGTGTAAAGCATGCAAGAGTTCATCGAAAGGGAGACCCTATTCTCTACAATCAATGGTCCTCAAATCTATCTTGTGGAAAAATCTTAAGTGAGTACCTTAGCGACTTCAAATCTTTTAGTATTTCATCTTAACCCACGTGTCAGTTATAGCAACACAAAGAGCTTGTCGACCTCCTGAAACTCTTTATTTTGTTTGCCTGTATGGATTCAAGCTCTTGGATTCAAGAGCGTAGACAATAACGGAGTGCCACTCTCATGGGCGATTAATCGTTGCGATGCTTTAAACACGCACTCCAGAAATAGATGTTTTTCTGTCGAAACGGTCTGTTTCTCACGAAACATAGTTATTTTATTGGGCCATAAACCTTCAAATTGATATGTTTTTGTTTTTATTTTTTCGTGAGAAATGTGTAAATGCTTATTTTTATTAATGTTTATAGTGCGGCATTTTTTCGAAAGCAGTATAAGCCCAAACTTATCAAATCTGTTTCCTCTTGACCAGCGATAAAAAGAATGGCTTACAAAAAAATCGCTAAGCCAGGAAATGGCACTAGAAGTCAGTAAAACAATTTCTCTGCCGTCTTGTCGCACAATGTTTTAATGCATCCTGGGGATTATTTGTAAACGAGAAATGTTCAGCACTATCACTTGAACGTTTTGAACGCTTTAATTTCACGCTGTACACAGTGTGTACTGAAATTGAAGGTTTTAACCCTTCGCTTTCAAGAGTCAAGCCGAATGCTGTTCGAAAGTCTGTGGATAAAATCCTTACGTGTGACCATTCAAATGAAAGCTGCCGAGTAACAATATGAGTTTGTTTTTACCAAGTTAACAGTTTCAGAAATTTTCCAATTTGTACCTCAGTCGGCTGCACCTTTAGGAGTTGCCGGTAAGTTGAGAATCTTCATCGAGGGAATTAAAAACAAAGTGCAAAGAATTTAACAGCTCTAAATTAAGAAACACGTTTCACTCTGTTAACAAATCTTTTACCAGACGTATAGTTTAAACTATATGCCGTGAAGCTGTTTTAAAATTTTATTTACATTAATTTTTCTGGAGGGAGGTGAGAAAAGAATCAGCCACGATTGAGTTAAATATCATCAGTGTAGCTAATCTAGTTTCTCGTGTCCTATAAGGTTCCAAAACGCTTCTCGAATACACGCAATGATGCTACTCACAGTACAAGAATTATGTCGAAAGCTGGTTTAGCGTGTCTCTAAGCCCAATAATCCCAAGATACTTAAGGGTGGAATACATATTGTATGCAGGTGATGGAAGTATTTCGAAAGACGTTTCTCTTAAAAGGGATAAAGTTCTGACACTTGTGGCCGATGTTTAGGTGCAGCGATTAAAACTAAACATTTTTTTTACAAACTTTAGAATCAGAAAATTTAGGTTTTCCAGAGTTCGATTCTTCTCAAGAGGAGTTTCACAATGGCCCCTCCCATACTTGTGTTAATAAAGAAGATCTGGCCTTGGTGAACTACAGTTGATACGTCAGGTTTGTTAACAGGGACCTGAGAGATATTGCGACAGCAGACTCTGTATTTGAGACACGATGTGTGTTTGTTTGATATTCCTGGTTTAGTTGGCTCAATTGGCTTGTGTCTCTTAAAATGTTGAGCATTGCTAGCGTTGACTTTGAATTCCAAGCGTGTAATTCTACTCTCAAAAATGCCTTAATCTTTCGCCCTCTAAGCCGGAACTTAGGGGAAAATATTCTCACTGAATACACGTATATGTCACGGATTTTATCGCCAAACTACGGTCCTCTCAACCACTTTGGGTTGGAAAGAATCCAAAAATATCGAAATAAGGCCTCTTTTGTCTATTATTGTTAAATTGAGCTTAAATCTTCCTGGTGAAATAAATATTTCCCGAAATATCATTGCGTGTCCCACTCAAAAATATGTCTATTGACAAAGTGTTGGTGTGGTAGTCTTATTGACCTCAAGTCCATAAGGGCTGGGAATATAAATCACGTATCACGAGAGTTAGGCAGATATTCGAGACACTATTATTACGTCGTTGACAACTCGGCGGCCGAAAAACTGCATGGTGTAGTCATTACAGTTGTGTTTGACACCGGTTCAGGCAGTTTAAAATTTCCCGTATTTGTGTCAGGAACTAATAGTCAATACAAAATCGCGCAAAGTTTGAATATAACAGACATAAAGGTAAGTCTACAATAAATTTAATAAGTCACGACATGGCATTCAATGTATTTAACACAGTCATTTTCTCCCGCATCTGCAAGTTTTGTACATGGAAAGCACCGAATAGGACCCATTTTCAACTTGTTTTTGGGAACTGCAATGAACGCATGCAGCGAGTAATAAAGAGCTAACTAATTTTTCTTCTTCCGAAAAGCGGTCGACGAGTCACTCCTCAAAATACCGCTGCAATTATCACAGGCGAAGATTTAAGACGATGATCCGTTTATGAAAATTTACCGCGATGACAGCACATCGCCAAAATTAGCGAGGGTTAATTGATACGTGGAAGTTTCCATTTCTGTCAATGGTGGACCTTTGTTTGATTGCAATTTAAACCATTCAGCCAGCGTTCTTTTCCGGTGAGAGGCGATTTCTTTTGCTGGCTTGTAGGAAGGGATTTTCTAAAAGATCCTTCTCGAGTACAAGTTTAATATCTATGCAAAGCAACAGCAAACCGTTACACTACAAAAGAAGCTGCGATCGCTCTTAAAGAACGGAGCTATGGGGAAAACGATTTCTGCCTTTATCAAAATGATCATGTTTATAAAAACAAAACTTATTGGATTCACAAACGATATGAATTGTCAAGACTTTGTTTTAGTTATGTACTCGATAGGTCGATAATTAGTTCGGGCCTAGTGTTCGGAGTCTATAACTGTTGTTTTACATTAAAATTTGTGTTAACTAGTTCTTTGCTTGCTTTCTTCAAGATCCAAGCAAGCAAACGAAGCGAAGAACTAATAAAATTCGGATTTGATTTAATTTCCGGAAAACACTTAGTGGTACAAATCGCGGAGACTGCATGTTTTAATCCCTCCGATTTCACTTTTGATTTTATGACCCTCCTGTCAATTTTTATTGCAAGAAATTTCAAAGCAGTGTCATTTCAATAGAGTTGGCCGCAATAGAACCTATATACACAACAACTGAATTGTGTTTATCCTATTCAAAGAAAAGGAGACGAAGAAAGGGGTACGCGAAAGATGGAGCACGCTCAACAGAAGTAAAATATTGAAAATTATCCAACTAATTTTAGAAGAACCAAGAGAAAAACGAAAGTAAAATATTGAAAATTATCCACCGTAGAGATTAAAGAATTTCCAATTGTCAAATTTAAACAAAAAATTTCAGAGATCAAGAGTCAAATACGAGAGCCAAGGCCAATGTTTAATCGCAATAATGGCACAAATATAAATATTGAAATTTATTATTGATAGAAGAGTCATGACCTGTGGTAGGACAAACGTTTTAGTTAATGTTCTCTTTCAACCAGTGAAATCGATCTTGTTAATTACAACTAATTATTTCTCTTCCACCGAAAGTCGGAATCTTGAAAGGAGCGATGACGAAGTTAAACTGATGCAAGCCTTTGTTTTACGGCGATCAATACAGTTTGGAATTGCCCTCAAGAAAAGGAAAATATTCGTTTTCATTGAATACAAAGCCATTCAGTAGTCTTCTATGATATCATGAGTAGGTTTTATGGTTTCATGGTTACCAGTTTTACTCTGGAAGGTTTATTTCCTTTGAAGCGCGCTCAAAGCGGTCAAAATTTTCCCTTTTGAATGCAAATAGAAGTGAATGAGATAATTGGCAAAACATTCTCTTTTTACTTTATTACTCTGCTAAACTGCTGCAAATTAGAATTGATGAGATCCTTAACAGAATGTTGTTGAAATAAACACTCTGGACAATTTGGATTTATTGAGCGTGATTTTAATAACAGTTGCCTTTTGAGGAGGTTTAGAACATTGCCGCAAAATATTCACTGCAGCATCTGGAAATGTACCCCGCCTCTCATGATTAAAATAACAAAACCAAATCTTGTCATGTCCTTCCAAGTTTAATATACAAGGATAAAAACAATTATAAGAGGTAAAGAGAAATGGAAGCTGCTTTAGAACTGACTGAGTCAGGCAGTGAAGAGAAATTGTGCTTTATTTTGACTGAGCACGGATTTGTTAGGTAAAGTAACAGCCTGCGGCTCAGCAACTAGATCTCTTGCCGTGAATCCATAACGATGTTAATGTTATATTAACCTTTTGCTGCGGGGAGCCGCGCACACTTTGTATACTATCACTGCTGCTCATTCCGTTTTGCTTTCATTCCAGTACTGACTGAAAGGATTTTTGAACGGTCTTGAAATCCTCCAAACCCAAGAAAACGCGCTTTGTCTCGTTCTTCTGCGAGAGGAATCTCTGACAGGCCAAGAACAGAATTACTCTTGCAGATCGCCAAAGGTAAGTAATGAACTCACCAACATCCGCCGCGCCATAATTTCTTCTACCATCACAGACTCTCGAGTTCTCAGTTTAATCCATGCTACATCGATATGCAAGCGGCTACATACGCTCTCGTTTTAGTACAGCGTTAAATATTTTTCATTACAGTATTAAGTAGTGTTAAAAATAAGCTACTAAAGTCAATCAAAGCCACTGAAACATCAACATTGCAAACGAAAGCTCAGTAGACAGTTGCAATAATCAGTACATCTCGGGTTCTTTCCGCCCGTGACAAGCAATTCCCGTTAGCTCTTATAAAATCCGTACTTGAGAATTACAAAGCTTTTTTTTTTGGTTTGGATGTGTGTTACTTAGAATACAGAATAATTTTTAACCTTTGATTCCAACGGGACCTAGTTAGCTGATGTTGTTGTCGAGTCAAATTAAACGACCCGATCAACGATAAACGGAAAGTCGATCGAAATCGCTTCCTTCCCAAGAACGCCCTAAGTACTTCTCGAGCGTATTTTCTAGTTAAATCTTATTTCACTTGCCTGTTTATCAGCTTGTGGGAGAGACGAGTGCTTCTCTTAGAAAAGCACGGAATTCTGGAGAAATTACAGTAGCTACGAATTTCGTTGTTGTCAACAAAGCAACATGCTGTGTCCAACACCGCCCCGAGGATCTCGAAGAAAATGCTTAACAATAGAATCCTTGTTTCCGATAATTTTAGCTATCAGTAGTTTGATAGGAAACTCGTTGTCCACACCAGTAACGCGACATTGCATTTATAAGTTGTCGTTTTTGAGACTTAGCTACTCCTTTAGGCTCTTTAATAATAGGATAGACACGAAATAATCCTTCGAGGTGAAAGAAAGATCACCAAACGCTTCAAAAACCAATTATTTCGATAATAAGGATCCACGAAATCCCGCAAAGCGCTTGTATCGATATATCTACCTTCACATTGAAGTCATTAAGTTCTTTTCAAACGATTCTCGCTGCATTTACACTTGGAAATATTTTACGCATGTAAACCGCAGAGTCCCTGGACTGAGAGAAAAGACGAGCACTTTGGAGGGAATTTCCCACACAGACGGTCAACTGGCTCGCGGTTAATCGACAGACACTCTTTTAAGATTAACAAAGAGACAGGGCGACCTACAACAGACATTGATTCTTTATGTGGCTTGCCTGCCTTGATCTCTATCATGACACGAAAAGTTGTGAAAAGAGCCACCAATGAGTTTGTACGAAAATGAAGTTCTTCCTAGATCAATATTTGTGTTGAACTTTTTTGTTTTTACAGTTTAACTTTTAGTGTTAGATTGTGAGTACCATCATATCTTGACGTAATATTGTGTTTACTCTCACTTCATATCGACTTCGAGATCAGCATGTTACAAAGACAGTTTAAAAGCACTTTTATCTTTGAAACAACTGCAATCAGCATTGCGCAGTATTGGCGCAAAAGGTGCTATGTAGTGTGTACCACGTCAAATAATCTTAGTCCTTACAAACGAGGCAAATGGTGTTGAACCTCGCTTATCAGTTCGTTGACCTATTCTTTCGTCATCGAGAGCAAAGGAAACAGGAATTTAAGTACTGTTTATATAAGACTGTTTATAGATCACGAACATAAACTAGATGCTTAACAAACGGCCATACGGTTAAAATGCTTTTTTCATGTAGCAATTCTGATAGCCGTGTAAATGAAGACGAAATTGCACCATCAGAGAAACCAAAAAAATATGATGAAACAGAAGAATGAACCATTTTATGCTAGCACACAGCGGGAGGGTTTCTTTACAAATTTTGATTTCCGAGCAGGAGTTCTGGCAGACCCCTTACCAAGCGGCTTCAAGCGTAAGCCAATGAAATAAGAAATTGTTTCCTTTTTGTCAGCGCTTCACCGTGAATTTTCTGCCCGGCTTTGTTTTCGCGTTGTGTGCGTGAAATTGATTGAAAACCCACAGAGTAAATCCTAATCCGGAAACTTGGCAAGCAAAACAAACAAGCGTGTATGAATCCTTGACTCTTATTCCCTGTAATTTTCCAAGGGGAAAAGCGAGTTTCAAGTTCTGAATGCCAGGAAAATATATTTCGGTGATCGAGACAAAGAAAAAAATTGAATTTTGGGATTTAAACAAGTTTGAAGCAGTACCGTTAGCTGCTAATGAGAACTGGTGTGTTCCAAGGGTACTTTCTCGAATCTTCTCGCTGTGCACAAACCTCTCTTTTTTTCTTGTTGAAATTTAAGTGAATCGCTCTCTTTTACTCAGTTATAACAGCATTCTATTATGTAGCATATTTATCCTATTACTTGAGAAAAGCTGAAATAGGCGACAAGTTATTGAGCATATTTAAGTGCCATTTCTTTAGTTAAACGCACCCTTTTAGTAAAGTTGAAAGTAAGCTGACTTTCTTTAAACAATTTTTTGACTCACGTTGTCATTTAGTGTTATTTTATCTTTGAAAATGTAAAGCAAGGGAATTGAGTTTTTCATTTTTGGCAACAATTGTGGACATCCTTTTGTCCCATCACTAGTGGGTGATTTAATAAGCTCGAGCAAAGAACCGTTCTATTAATTGTCTTACAAAAGGAGAGAGAATCGAAAAAGGGTGTTCGAAGATAGATTGCTTCATTGTTCAGCATTGTCTGAAGAAAAAACGTAAAAGCAATTCATGTGAATCAATAAAAAAACAGGAACTGAACCACTTAAACTTGAAAAGAAAAACTTTATTCTTTACTCGTGTGCACAAATACAAGCAATAAACTTCATACTTGACACAAATCGATCTTGTGAGCGACGTAGTCGCAATAAACGAGCGGCAAACGGACTTTGAGAAAGTCTGGACAAACTGAAGATGGTAGATCTGTGAATAATATTTGAAACACAAGCTTGAAAATTGAAAATTGGCGTTTTCTTGTTTTGAAAGTCTTGATCTTGCTTTGCGTCTGCATCATGTTTTTAAAACAGGACGCAATACAATTCCACTTAAAAACTGGAAGTTCGTTCCGAATAAGAGTTTTGCCGTTAAAACTTGTCCTCCTTTGTTTACTAAGGGTGACGTGTTTCAGCAGACTGCTTTCTTTTTTCCAATAGCGTCAGCTTATAAGGAAGGTGAAACCTAACTGTCTTAAAATTAAATCGATAATTAGTTCACGTTTGGTTCTAATTGAAAATCTTTTGAATTCGGGAAAAAGATGAAACCATCCTTCTTGTGTGACGTAACAAAAGGTGACTTATCCATTTCTTTTGGCGGCCGTTGTGTTGGTACAAGTACTATCACAGAATAAAAAGATAATACGCTCCTTTCGAAATTAAGCTTTATACAAGGCCGTCCCGTTCGTGTGTCATTTCACGCAATACTTTCGTCAAACGAATTGATTTAAGCCTTCAGTAAACTTCAGTTGTCAGTGGATTAGTACGTACGAATCCATCTAACATCCGTCCCATTCTTTGCAAAATTAAATTAAAGAAGGTTATTCTTGCAACTTAACGGCCATAAAGAGTCTCTAGATATGTCTTGAATCAGGAAGCCTTTGGCTTTATTGCATGCACCAGATGACGAGTCAGTGGCAACAAAAGAAGTCAAAAAAACAGAAGAAATGTCCTTTTCGGCGTATGAGGCAGTAAACGGGTGCCTACCCATTCCGAGTTCGTACTTTTCCAAATGTGTTCTCAATTCTTTCTTCAAGGAAACGCAAGCTGTTGAATTAGTAAGTAGTTAGTTTTCAGTGCACTCTTGGCCTGTCATTAACTAAGACTCATTCATCATGAAACAAGGCTATCAATCGCAATCTTTCAATATCCAAGGCTCTGTGGTTTCCTTTCGTAAATTAACGACAGAAGTAAGTACTCCAGCAGCACAGTGAGGTCTGCTTTATTATCTTCTCGGATCAGAACACAACAACACATCCGTTGCGCTTACTCTTTTTCAATTCACTTTACAAGGAGTTTTACTGATTAATTAATCCTGTAAACTGCTCCTTCGCACGTGTTTCAAGCAAGATTTTTAATTCTAGCCTTTCTTTTTTAATTATTACTTTCGTGGTACGCCTTGTTCATTGAAAGGCTCACATGCGATAACAATAAACCCTGTGGTCCATGCATGCTTCACTGATCTGTATTTCGCATTTAATCTCAAAACGTATTGAGTCGGTGAAATTAACCACAGTAAAAATTGCCTGCGCACAAAACTCTGAACCTGGAGTCATTGTAGCAATGATCCTTTTCCCGGGACTTGTTGGGTCTAGTTTTTTTCCATAGTTAAGGCCGTTTAATCGCAACATAAGATCCTTGGATTTTAGATTACACGTTAGCAGTCTGTGTGAGTTCCTTATTAGATATCTATCATTTTCTAAAATAGAAAGCAATAACAAAAAGCTCCTACTCTTTTGAAAGTCTGTTGAACAAAATCATTTGTCGCAGATTTCAGATCTGGTTGATGTGCAGTGGTGTCCCAGCTTTCAATACCCCGTAATAATCTGTGGCATTTTTCTAAATGAATGAGATAATTTTGTCATCCTTAGAAACAAAGGTACTGTTTAAAGAGTCAGTAACTTTCAACCACTTTATCATTTTGAATCTGTGATTTTCAGTACCAGAAAAGATAGAACAGTTCGTTACAATGTTGTGAATTCATTGGATCAATGTCCGCCCAGGTCGGCCTCAACAGAATTACTTTACTAGACCTCTGATGACGTGATGTTTAATTGAATGTCGTCAGCAGTACGTTAATTAGACACAATAGGAGAGAACGAAAGCGTTATATAGCTGATTGACGACTGGTCTTCAAAAAATACAATAAGACTTTTAAAACTAGAACATGACAAACGTTTGTAAACCACAGCAGGTTGCATGCTAACGAGTTTTATAATTATCAGGAGCCATTCTACTTTTGTTCTTGCTTATTTCAATGACTTCTTTAGAGTAAAAATTATTATTTATTAATTATCTCAAATGTTTCTATTGGCGCTCGTAATTAATAAAAAAAGAGATAGACAGTGCCACTTTAATTACGGCGCCTCGAAGATTTTGTTCTTTTCTTTTGAAGTGCTATAGATTTGTGAAATCCTCTTCAAGTAATGTTGCTAAATTCGCAACAAAATCCATCATCACGGAATGCACTTCCGCCATAAAAACGTACAGCATTTTTTTAAAAAGTAAAATTTAAAGTCTTTCCCCTCTTGCAGTCGGATTCCATTACGAGAGTAACCGAACCTTTTTAACCCATAATTATGTTGTTAATGGAAGGGAAATGTTAAAGGATAGATAAGTGTTAGAATGCTTCCGTTTAAGAAAATTGAAAAATCGAGAAAATTGCCAATTGGGCGAAAACCTGCATGGTTTCAATTCTCGTGTCATCATGGCAAATTAAATCCACTGTGAACATTTTCATTTTGGTGCAGTGCGGCTTCCTTTTTGGCTACCATTGCAATTTGTCCGACCTCCCACATTGCCGTAAATTAGAAAAGGGCAATGAATATTCTACTTTTGATAAACAACAAATAAACGCCCTGCCCCCATTCACTGGCGTGGAACGGCAGGTTTCAAACTGGTCAAACTATGGCCAGCTAATCGTTCGCATGTTTCGTTGACCTGGATCCAAATAATCCGGCCAGTTGGGTGTAACTTTCATGGGATTGTTTTTATTATGTTGAATTTCAGGAAGAGTCTTTTATCAAGCGGATTTTCTGTCCCGTCTTTTGTATTAATATCTTGACAGGTTTGAGCTTTCGGGGGGGCCTTTAAGGGGCCAATCCGGTAAAGAAGGTCGCGCGACTAAGCTGCGCACTCATCCTTTCATGTGCTCATTTACTTCCATAGCACGCGGCCCACAACTCACACTCCAGATTACACCAGGAATCCAAAATGGCGGGCTTTCTGAACCATTATCCACCGTACCCTGTCAATGGACTTAACATGCCTCCAAGAACCGCCGATATGTTTTCCCCAATGGTTGCTCCGCCTTATGGTAAGACTCGAGACTAACTTTATTTTTAGACATGAAAGAACAAACAATGCTAAGTAGAGCCGCCATTGTACAAACGCATTTGTGTAATAACAATTGGAATGGGTTCGCGGTGACCAGGAGAACTGTCCCTTTAGAAGGAGGAAGTTTTAAGCTATAATCGAGCTGTGTTAAATACTTGGAGAGATCTTTTCAAACCGCCTTTCTTAATATATTTTTTCAATTTTAGTGTCTTGTGTAGTTAATAGAGACCTCCCAGATTTGTGGCTTTAGAATTCGTGAAAGGCATTTAGATGAAGGAGAGCTTCAACAAAGCCTATTTAAAAAATCTAACCAGGGACAAAATACGGAGTAAATATTCGGTACTTTCCCCTAATTAAGTACAACCACACTAGCAGTGTTAGCATCTGTTTCGTATTTATCAAAGCGGATATTTCCCTGTTGTAAATCTAGTCATCAAGTTTGATTCTAGCTAAGATGGTCACAAATCGTCCAAATCTAGTTCGGCAATTCGATGAACGTGCTTGATATTCATCTAGGATTTGTGGGCGCGAAAACTATTTACGTTAGGCCGATTTCCGAACGACTACATATTTTTGGAGGAGCGTCTCTTTAAAGGGCCTTTAAGCATTCTTCCTGTGGAAAATATCCCGAATCATAGGAAAGCTGTGGTGAAGACAACATTAATGATAACATTATCTCGCAGCAGTGTACACTCAGTTACACTGGATAAAGACGTTGATTTAATTGCCTGATTTGCAATTATCTTTGCAAAAATTGTCAGCCCCCTTCTTAGCCAGATAATAAAACAATAAAAAGACATGTTTAACAGACCGCAGTTACACCGTCCAAAAAAGCTCGAAATATCCTCAGTTCAGTTCACTGTTAGCATTGCAAATGAATGATCTTACTAAAAACACCTTTGTTCAAATATTTATTACCTGATTTGACCAAACTGCATTCCTCTGAAAACATCACGTTTGGGTGATTTATAAATGAACACAGCATTGTTTGAATTTCGAAAACCACTAAAGTAAATATTCTTATACAAAGTTTAACATATAAAAACTTCCTTTATCGTTATTTAAATTCAGGAGAAAAGATTGTCTGCTCTGATCACAATTCCTTTTTCCTCAAATTTAATTGGTGTAATAAAGATTTTATTTCTTGCTGTAGGATACAGGAATGTCAATGTTATAAACGCAGATTCTGTTGTGTAAAGTATATATTCTTTGGAGCAACATTTTGAGAGAATTATCTTGAAATTGTACCCAACTATGTATTTTCAGGGTATCCAAGAAAACAAAGACGCGAGAGGACAACATTTACCAAAGCACAATTAGAAATTTTGGAAGAGTTGTTCTCCAAGACAAAGTACCCTGACATTTTTATGAGAGAGGAAGTTGCAATGAAAATCAATCTACCAGAATCAAGGGTTCAGGTAAACTAGATGTCAGTTCCAACTCAGATCTAGAGTAGCTTTATTTTCTAAACGTGAAGCATTTCAGTGGTCCCGAGAAAAGAAATGAAAGGAATTTTAGTCGTGTCAAGAAAGTCACTAAGCGGGGGCATGTGACAAGTCATAAAATTTAACACATCGGAATGTTTGAAGGTAGCTACTGCCAAATTTTAAAACTTCTCCACTCAAGTCTTAATGTAAAAATAGATTTGAGAATCTAAGAAACGATTCTGCTGAAAAAAAAAGTGGAATGCAACAAGGTGGGGCCGTTAATGCATGCCGTTGGACACGAAAACGTTTCAGTTAATATATAGTAAACCTGTTTCCATAAATTCCAACGACTTTCTTCCCTGATTGATTTAATTCTCCCCTTATAAAGTAACACGAATGAGCCCATTAGTTTCTAAATACAACTCTTTAGAGCGTGAAAAATATTCCTCTTTGTATTCTTAAATACCCCAAATTGATAGAGTATGATGCTTTGGCAAAACGCTAGCTAAGAATCTTCAAATTCTTTTCTCGCAAATTCCTCATTTGTTTTGGTTCTTCAATTGATGGCAAGCTCCAATTATAAACCTGTGTTAAGCATGCAAAAACTTTTTCCTGTTACATCAGGATTACTCAATGACATAGCTTCACGTTGTAGGCGATTAATAATGGTCAAAGAGAATGCCCTTATGGCGGTTCTCAAATTGAGCTCGAACTACTTACTTAAGAAAAGTTAGATCTCAGAGGAAGTTTTCTGGCTGGCAGCAAACAAACCCGACATACGTGCTTTACACCAAAGCTGACATCTTCTAAAGGGCGACAAGACGCTTTTCTTTACCGCAAATTGACTGCGAAATAAGAACGTTTTGCCTTTTTTCCGGCCCCATTGCACGATGTGCCAGTTAAAGGTTCAAAGCTCTAGCATTTTTCACAATCTATTTGTAATGTGTGTAAAGGTGATTCCGTACATAAAAAGCTCGATAAAATGTGCAGCTTAATAAATATAAAGATAGTTCAACTCGATCCAACAAAAAAAAACTATGTCGCGGTACGGTTATACGAACACAAGAGTTGAACAAAATAAATGGCAACGAAACTCAGCAGTTTATAGAAAATGTTCCGTATCGTTTGTCGGTTTAACACAACCAAATCAATAAATTTACTAAGTAAGTTTATTATTTGAACATCCATTTTTGTAATAAATGGTAAATTTTATCACAAAATGGCCAGTTAAGGCATGATCAAGCACGACAATTCGATTTTGGAAAACAGGACATTATGCTGCCAAACACATAAAAGCTGTTTTGTTGTCGTGAAGGTAAAATTAATAAAGATAACTTTCGATGTAAAAGAGTTAAAAAGTCGTTTTTGTTTTTCACGTTTACATAAATTTCAAATAGAAAAAATAGTTTGCAGTTCCCCAAAGCCATGCCCCAAATCAGGTGTAATTATAATTAAATTAAAATATTTTAACTTCCGAGCATTTAGCTTTTTTAAGGGTGCCTGTTTTGTGTACGTACACATGAATGTAGTGTCAAAGAATTCACGCCCTCAGACAGTTCATCTGTCCTCACGTAATGACTTTAAGGTTAATTTTCCTTTCATTTAAGGTTTTCAGGCTAATAAAGAACCTATATTTAACGATATTATCAAACATATTTGATTTAGTTGAAGAAAAATGTCTGTTTTTATTTTCTGTGCGTGTGTTTCATGATCGCGTGTGAAGGCCCGTCTCGACAGTTACCCTGACCTCCGTTTTGCGTGCTGTTGTTAAGATGTGTGTCTACCTTTATATTGTATTTATTAGAAACTGAAACTTTCCAGAAAAAACTACTTAAGACCTTCCCCAAAAGTCACGCTCACTTTAAACGGAAAAAAGCTTTACGAAACTGGTGATAAACACATCAATGTAAACTTCCTAACTGATTTAATTAGTTTTTGTAGAGTAGTTAGACTAACTTTTTGATCTAAATCTTCTAATCAAGCTTTCGTTATTTTTTGCCTTCTTATCTTTTCAAACCGCTATTGCTACTCAATATAAACCGCCACAAGATACAAAATAAACAAAACACTAGACAAGAATTGGATTCCACTTGTTTCTCAGGCGCCATTTCCAATTAAACGGAGTTTTTTTGTTTATTTTAATTGTTCAACAGGTGTGGTTCAAAAACCGACGCGCAAAAGTACGGCAACAGAGTAAAGGAGAACCTAAACCGAAACCGAAGCCGAAGACGCCAACTGCCAGCAAAGAAAGCACACAAGCCGGGCCATCTCCCTGTCGATACGCCAGTTGTAGTGGGAATATCTGGAGCCCAGCCCACGAGTCAGTTCGGCCTATGCCAACCTATCCATCTCACGCAGTCATCAACAACAGCATGGCGATGTCTACCGCAAATCCTTCATTTATGCCACCACCACCACCCCCTCCGTATTACTGCTCAAGTCCAAACGGTGGATCTTATATGCCTCTAGAGCATGCGCACATGCACCCAATGGCACCAAGATAAAATGTGGGCTATCATAGAGATTGTAAAAACGAGAAAAAGAAATGTGAGAAAACTATGTTAATATACTAGGTTTATTCATAAAACCAATTAGTTTAGTTAAATAGCTTATTCTGCAAATGTAGTTCTTTGACATTAATCCACATATTGTCTGCAAGCCGGCAAAAGAAAACTTGTTTACTGTCTAATACGATAGAATTTATAGAGTATCGTTTCTTCCGAAACGCATTTAGGGATCAGCACGCTAGACTTTCTAAAATGACCGTTTTTACGAAACAAAACCTGTTTTCTTTGGCATTAGCCCACAAAACCCTTTTACGGTTTCATGGAAATCTTTCTGTGAGGTAGGTTTCAATTTCCAATAATACGCCCGCTCGTTTTGAACCACAGAAATGCAGTCCTGACTTTTCTTGCGCGAATGCTAAGGAATTAAGCGGCTGGAAAAATGCTCGACTACCCTTTTTTTAAGCCCAAAATAGAGTCAGTGGTAGCGTGGATGGTTGCTGCTCTTGATTGTTTTTGTTACCAAGTGCTGGTGTATTCTTACATGCGTTTCTGAATAGACTATCGTCCATTCGACGCTGGCAATTTCCGGATTTACCATGCAGCAATTAAGTGTTATTGTTTCTTTTTATACCAGTGTCAGTCACGAGTAAACCCACTGTTTTGTCTCTTTAAAGGAGCTACGTCATCGCTCGTGCATTTAACCTAAATTTTTAAAAATCGTCATTTCCAATCCGTTTCAGTCTTCTCCATCCTCAGCCATCCTTGTTCCTTTTTGGTTTAGTATCACAGTTTGGTGTTTTTCTTCTTTATTTTTAGGTTTCGAAAATTGTAAGGGTAATTTAGGTTGTCGAAGAAATAACTTAAAATATCGTGACGTGGCTCCTTTAACCCTTCATACAAACACCTCTTACAGCCAGCTCTAAACGTCTGGTGAAACGTCCACAGGCAAGACAGTTACATTCGTTTCTCTGTCCACTGTCAACTTAACGATGTATTCAAATTATAAAAAGAAATAAAACGATTTCTTTAGTTCCCAAGCGGGCCAAGAATTTGGGTTGTCACACTTTAGAATTTTATCCACACAGCTGATATTATTTGGAGTGACGGCGGTTAAGAGCAAGACAAAAATTCGTTTGGTTTGTGGCTTCTTTTTAACCATAGAACGCTCTGCTTGCCTGGATGTCTTATTTTTTCTGTCATCTCTTTCATTTGTTTTCCATGCATGTCACCAATAGTACATATATTGAAAGTGAACGCAATTGGAATAAAGAAGCCTGAAAAAATTCAGGGCTTCGAATCCCGTTGAAGCCCTCAATTTTTAATTGATAATTCACTGCGAAGATCATCTCTCACTTTCATCTTCATCGTCCGCAGTTCATATATGAACTATTCCAAATACTTTATATCAATACATATATAATACGCAAAATTATTTTTATTTTAAAATATATCGCAAAGTTTGATATTGTGAATCTTTATGTATGAAGAATGAAAGTATATCACATTTTTGTTTACATATTTTATTCCATTAGTTGTCATTGGGGCACTCTTCCACAGCTTACATGAAGTCTATTAAAAGGGACCGAAAATACTGTTCCTATAAATTATAGAATCTATTCCTGCACATCTTATACTGTTATCATTTTAAACTCTCGTTTGGTTCGTACTAACATGTATAATGTAAATAGAATGTAGGGTTAAGACGTTTTAGTTTCAGTGTCATAAATATGTTTAAGCGGGCGAATGTGCTATCCTTCTAATGAAATAATCACAACTTTAAATGCAATTGTATATTTCTGTTAATAAATCCAAACGGACGTAACCCTTTCAGCCCTGATATAATTTCCTCATTAGTTATCGTGGTCTGATCAGCCGTTCATTTGGCCAGCATTTTCTCTTTTCAGTGGCTGTGTTAGGTGAATACACTTGGTGACTGATGAACGACAGGGTTAATGGGTAAATTGAAAGCATTTTTATATTATTTAGAAATTTGTTTAATATATGAAATGATCGCAGAAATTAAGCTACATTGCACGAAAAGTCAAAAGGCTATAAGTTAATGAAATTAGTTCCATAACACATTACATGGAATAAAGTATATTAAAATATACTATTCCTTGTTCGTGTGGCCATTTCTTGTATTACTGGATGACCTATATATCCGATATTATGATGATGTTGATGATGATAAAGACTTAATTAATATGAATAGGAGTTGAACCGTTTTTGTTCCTCTTGAAGACACTGGCAAAATGGTCATGATCAGCGCCAGGAATTTGCGAAAATGCGGTGCTGCTGGATTCGAAACTTGCAAACTTTCCTTGTGCTCCAGAAGATGAAGATGACAGAGTAACTCGATCGTCCCTACTTCAGCCCTTTGGTCGGTGTTGCTATTAGATCTCGTTCTAGATGAGATTCCCAACAAGACCATGCATTGTTAGTTTTCTAATGCCAGTGATTCACATCCAGAATAATAATCCAGGGGGAGGGGGTCCAGAACCACCTTCCCTAACCGAATATTTTATGTCACTTATTTGACGCTGAAATTCTTGCATCGACAGGATCGCCTATTATTACTCGACTTTGGAACCCCCTTTCAAAAATTCCTGGATCCGCCCCTGTAACGGGACCCATTATCAATAAATAAATAAATCACTTTATTTTAAGTGTCAATTTCTTTAGCACTGCGGTGCTAATCGGGGACACTGTAAATGAAGAAACAAATACTGCAAATGAAATAAAATGAAAATAAGTCAGGTTACTCTTTGAGCAAATCAGCCACTGCTATAAACTTTAATAGTGTAATGGTTTTCGCCCCTCGCCAACCATAGGGATGGCCGATAGAAACTTCAAGCTGACAGGTTATTTGTTGAACTGAAGCACACCAAATTCGCCCAAATGATTTTGTGTGTAGATAGTCTATCTTTTGAAGAACAAACCCCTTTTTCTGTTGATACCTGCATTTAAAGCTTTATCTAGGCTTATCCCACTTTATAAAGATTCAACCCGACTGCCCCCCTCAGTGGCAATAATCGTAGTACAATAAACACTCCAGTTTGCCTTATGAAGGATCTCTTGTAATGGACAGCACCAAATGACTGAAGCATCATCAGTAATAACTCATTACTAAGTTAAATTTTGAAAAGCTTCAAGTTGATTTAACCTACAGTAGTTTCCATGTATAAACATAGGACAGGTTTTTCACTGTATATAGGGTGAGTTGTCAGAAGTAAGAAAACGATAAGAAGTTATTTTCGTTAGGTCTGAGACCGTATAACATTTGTTGTGAAGAAGCCGAAAACATTAATCCGTGGCTTTAGTTTTCCAAGCGAATTAGATCACTTCAGAAATCTGAGATGTTTTGGAATACTACAAATTTAGTCTACACGATAAAGACGACGTGAAAACTACAAAGGACAGCGAACGATAATGCTGAGCCAGTTGACATAGGATCTGCAAGAGACCTAATCAGCCAAAAATAAACCGTAACACCAACACCACTGCAAGGCGTTGACTTTGCGAGACAACAACCCGACAGAAACCGATAAAGCAGGGCTGCAACCGTGGACAGCTGTTTCGTTCTGAGGGTATCAGAAGGTAAATTGCAATTGATGGACTGTATAATTGTTTATGAATGGCAAGCATTACAAAGAGTATAGTGCCACAGATACACTCTCCTCAGGAACCACGGAGCCGGGGGGCTTGCCCCCTCCCCCTCCCCAAATAATTATAATGGAGAAAAATATTAAATTTACCCAACTGCAAAATTACCGTTTTGCTGCTCTTATAGCCATGTGATTACAAAATAATTCATTGCGTCTGGTGTATTGGGATGCATTTTTAGCCATTCTGGGAGCATTCATTTTAAAAATTTTCGGGGGAAGCATACCCCCGGACCTCCCCAGAGGTCTACGGCATTTGCATTAGCCCCCTCTCAGTGGTGAGAAAAATTTACGACTTAGCGTCGAACTAGTTGATCACAGCTAGGCTGATGGCAATAGTAGGACGGACCACAATAAAACCGTCAACCGTCAAACGGCCGAAAAATAACAGTTTAACAGTCGACGTTTAAGAATGCAAAACTTTTAACAGGTCAAACCTCAGTTGGACCATCAAGAATTAGCTGTAAACCATCAAATGGCCTCAACCGTCAAATTTTAAACAACATTTTTAATTGTCAAACATCAAAGTTATCTTCCCACTGATTTCGTCGGAGAAGTATCATAGTATGCGAGACAATAGACTGAGTAGACAGTAGCAACTCTCTCAGTAGATTATTGGATCAAGCTTTAGACTAACAAGGTTTCCCAAATACTAAATTGAAAAGGTTTTTCTTTTTGATTGTTTTATTTCACCCAGTATTTCTGTTAGGTATAATCTTGGTTAGTTAAGGACCAGTTACTAGACTACAGCAATATGTGTGAAAGAAAATAAATTCAAATTCCTCTCTAGCATTGTCAAACACAAAATTGTCTCTGCTCTTCCGGGTTCTATAAGCAAGAGTATACAAACTTTATCCATGTAATCTATAACACAGACATGCAATTAAATTAAAATCATCTCGTCGAAAAGCCCTACAAGGTTTGCTGAGAGTTCCTGCCCAAGTATATTTTCATTTTTAATACTGTGTGATTTTCGTATTCAATAGAAGGGCAAATAAAATTGATTGATTGATTGTCAAACGTTTCTTGAGTTAATAAGACTACTCAAAATATATGTTCTCCTAATTCTGAAAATTTGGTGGTACATAAAAAAGAATATTTCCAAGTCGATAATCAGTTTTTGTTCTCTCTCTTGAGAACTATCTTATCTGTTTGATCTTACAAAGGATAATCTGCCGCATTGTTTTTGTAGGCAGCCAAGAAGAAGATTTTAGCTAAACCACAAAATGAAACATTTCCTTCTATGATCAGCTAATCTAACCATTGTTTAAATCTGTTTTTCAGTTGTTTGATTATGGTTCAGGTGATGGAAACCTTGCCCTCCTTTCTTAAAATGTTCCTCAGGAGTGTTCAAACGGGGGTGGGAGGTCACACCCATTGTATTCACCAGATTGTTATGTCGACATCCACACTGTTTTACTGGTTTACTTTAAGGGGGGTATCCAAGAGGGCAGGGGGGGTGGTCACGGGTACCACAGGACCCCCCTGGCTATGCCCTTGTATTTTTGCAGACTTTCTACTTTTCAGCGTTTTCTTGCCATAATAAATAAACCATACCAACCTGTGTTTTGAAAGTCGGAAGAAAACACAGATAAGTCCAAAAATGCGATTGGATAAAGCTGAAATCTAAACTTTATTTACTTTATATTATTATTTACTTTGGCTGATCATAAAAAGCTACATACAACACCGACTGAGGCGGCTAAAGTTGCAGGCCGGCTTTCGAATGACAAATTTGAAACCTTTCACTGATGTACTGTTTTAGAGAAAAGTCAGAGGCAAGCTGGCGTGATATCCGTTTCTAGAAACAATGCAGCTGCATTGAAACTTGTTGACGTTCGAGGGGTTTGTATTCATTTATTTTGCAGTAGAAGCATCTTTGTTGACGTTCCTGAATGTGCTGAACGTATACATCCGACAGCTGTAACAATAACTTAGTATCGTCTGAGAATTGGCGAATGCATGGATAAAAACCTTGTAGTATCATTCAGATTTTTTCAGTTAGGAATTCACTTGAGTAATATACTGCAACAAAGACCTTTTTCGATTGAAAATTCTCTATTTGGGAAATTGGGCAATATCAGGAAACGTGAGAGAAGGGAACTCAACCTCGCCCTGGGGACGAGGTTGAAGGTAACTCTCGGCGAAAAAGCCCTTTTTGCCAGCCTTCAAATCTGCAGTATTTTTTAATTTACATCAATATAATGTTAAGACAGCAAAGCAAGAAGACTAAACATGTTTTTAGTTCAAACTACTGACTAGTCTGATATTCTACATGGCGCATGTTCAGTCTTGTGAGGACTGAACATGCAGTGTTAACAACGTATTCAGTAGCGAAGTCGTTCGACTCAGATACTGCTGCTGTTGTTTTTGTTATGGTGGTGGTGGTTGTTGTTTGCTATTGTCAATATAATTATATGAGACATAAGTATTGTAAAACGAGACCAAGCTATTGCCCTGAAATTAAAGAACTCGGCAAATCCATTAAAAGTCGGTTACATAGTGTACAGAACATAGCTGATTATCGTTAACCACATTTATCGTTTCCTGCATTTTATATCAGTAAACTGTTCGTCACACTATACCATTAGCTGCTATCAAACCTGTTCGCGTCTTATCGTTTCCCCATTCCTGTGTTTGACGACTTCCTGTTACCTGAATACCTAACTTCTGCTTTTCAATAATCTCGGAATTTTCCCTTTTTAACAAACTTAAAATTAATTTTTCACCCCTTTTTCCGCTTCCAACCTGAGGGCTATTTGCTGCCTTATTTGCCACTTCACATTTTATTTTATTTTTTTACACTCATTTCCCTGTCTTTAACCATTGAACACTTTTTTAACTTCGCTAAAGTCCTGTAAAAAATCGCTCTTTCACGTGCCACTGGCATAATTTAAATTAATTCCTGCTTCTTTTACTAACTACAGATCGCATCGTTGTTTAATTGTATTACTCAGTCAGGAAAGCCTCAGGCTAATTGGAAATCGACGAATTTGTCAGGGGTCATTTGCCATGCTTCAACCAATTAAAGAAAATTATAATATGAATAATTTATAGCATAATTTGCTTGATAAGGTTAAATACTTCGGATTTCCATTTGTTTTTGAACATCTATCAGTGAGGATTTACGCCTTTCCAATTTCCTGTCATTGTGATCACGAGCCAGTCAGCCACCTCGCTAGAGCTGTGATTCTTTCTCTACCAAGCCAGCAGGATTTTATGTTTGTGTTAAGAAGTTTCTTTTCTTTAAATGAACACTTGCCAAATATGAGGAATGGAGCCTGGGTTAACTTTAACTGTGCTAGGGCGTATTTTTCTCTTGGAAGATTAACAATTGATTGCGCGAATCGATAAAAAACTATTTTTAAAGTTCATCCGCTTTAGTCCATTATCAATTTGCTATTCTTCTTAAGTTTCCATTGTACGACCTACCGGGTAGCAAAACTTGAAAAACTCCGTTAAGCCAATACACCATTTGCATAGCAATTTGTTTCTACTTTGTACATTTTATTGCTAAATAACGCAGTATAGGATTCTTCTTCCCTCTGATAGATAATAAAAGGCGTCTATAAAAAGAAAATTCTCAGTCCTGATAAATACACTTGAGAAAATCCTGCCTATTATAAATTCCTGCTAATATGCATGTTGATCCCCTGCGTTGAAGAATGGCTACTTTTCCTCTCTGAACTTGTGTCGTTGAGGAGAAGAGATTCCATTCCCGTATTACAGAATTAATCTGGTAAATGATTTTTCCTATGCGAAAAATGTAAACGTGAAAGTAAACAGAGAAATTTTTAACTAAAGAAATATTTTGAATTTATTTGCTCAACGGAAATGAACTTTAGACAGTCCTTTTTATTGTCTGCTCAATGCCAAATGGCGAAATTGTCCGCCCAAGTCATGCAAAAATTAAAACTGTAGAACTGTAGTAAACCGTTGATAAAACTGAGAAATTTGATTGCTGTACTTTGAAGCACGCAAATCCCAAAGTTTGCCAGCCGTAGGAGAAAAATTCTGAAAAATAAGGACAGTTAATTGAGCAGGTAGCACATAGAAAGGTCTAGACTGTGACGTCTCCATATTAATAGCGGTCATTACGAAACAAAGGGAACAGCCTAGCTAATAACCCAATACCTCAAACAACTACAGGGGTCACATGGGTTCTCTCTGAACCACGCCAGCTAAATTTGGAGCCATTATACTTTGACACAGAGCAGAAATCTTTCAGTCTCTGTTCAGTCTCAAAACACCCCGTATAATCTACAGCATTTATTGCTGGAAAGAGCGAGACATCCCCGGAAAAGATTTATACACAGTGAGGCTGGATTAGAACAGAGATAAATTAGACCCAGGTAAAATAATTTTTAAACTTCATCGTTCAATTTTAGCAAAGTGAATTACAGCACTGCTTTATCCATAACGTATTTAGGTCTTGTAACTAAAAGTCCTAAAAAGAAGAATCAGTATTTCGCAACAAGAGGTAAGTCTAGGTTATATATTTTGCAAATGTGCTTTAGATGTTTTAGGACATCTTTAGCCCTATATCCCAGTTATACCCTATTACTGTTATGCTTCTCTATAGAACAGTTATAGAACCAATATGACAATATATACTTAGCCTGGGTGCAGCAGGAGACGGCTGCACGCAGGCTATATATACTTTGCTGTTCCATAAATCGATAAACCGTGTTTAGACATCGAAACATGTCCAGTTTCTTTTAACGCTGCTACATCGGAGTTAATTGTTACCAACCAAGCGAATACAGCTAAAACGACAAGATCTGAAGTCTTGTTAACAGCGCAGTCGACGGAATTGGTTTCCTTAAGTTTACCTTTGGTAATTGAGCAACTGGATATTAGGAGTATGTTTTCACAGAGTCGATCGTGCCTTTGTTGAGTTTGAACTTGTTTTGATTTCATAACGAGTCCTGATTTACTGCGCCCTTAAATGCCTTACTTGTAAGCATTTTGGCGAGTTATTGTTGAACTCCATGATTGCGCTAATTCATTTCCTTAAATTAGCCAGTCGTCATTTGAAAGCATTTACTTTAATCTCTGTACTAATGATCTATAGTTGCAGTGCTAAAACAGGAATCGGGGTATGCATCTGATATTTAAGATTATACAGCATGCTCGGGGTGGTATTTAGTTCATTTTGTATGCTAGAAAACATGTCCAGTCTTAACATGGTTATTTATTTACGGGCCGGGAATCGTTATTATTTTTTTTACATAGTTGCCAAAGAACGAACGAACCACTAATTTCGATTTATTCAAGTAAGGCCTTCTTCTTTCAATCACTTATTGATAAGACCAACCATAACGAGCGTCATGTCCACCTTTCAGTACTCCGCTGTGCCTGCAACGCATGTTTCCATAGCTAGAGACTCCCGCGATCGTGGTTTAACAGACATCAGACATCAGTTAATGGTATACGCTCCATGCACACAAGAGAAAAGATAGGTGAATTAAAACCAAGTGCACAGATACAACGCTTCGCGTCATATCGTTCCCGGAGTCAGTGATGACGACCAATAATGTATCGCTTACTATCAGCGATTTGAAGAAACGTGTTCGAAGAGGCATTCGAGAATTAATCTCACGCCTTGCCGTGAACTAAGATAGACTTTGTATCCTAATCAGTGCACTCGCGAGCTCTGACGCTTTATTTTTTTTACCACGCTGTTCTTGCATGCAAATAACGTTCGTTCTGGTCTTTTGTTTCTGACGGCAATACAGATCGGTACATACAGCAGTTTTGTACAAACGTGTAAATTGAGGGGGCGTTGCAGTAATCAATATTTGACAAACCCACAGAGTTAAACCAATTTTGTAATTTCCTGTCCTAAAGAAAAGGAAAGTGTTTGCTGTTTGACGTGCATATAAACCCAACCAACACTCAGTAGCTTCCAATTCCAAGTCGATTGTAAATCTTACCTCTTTGTCTGTCAAAATGCCAATTCGGAGACAACAATGGAGACATAGAGACCCCTTTTAACGAAGGTTTAATTGCAATTACTTAAAACGCTGATGGGAATGGCGTTTTATACGCTGATAATGGGATAACACAATAATCCATGATAAGCAGCAGTTCATATTCGCAAAAATGGCATTCAATTTTTGCTCCAAGTCATGTCATGAAATGTCTAATTTTCCTCCTGTGGCTAAGAAACTAACAATAGAAATGATATACTGCTGTCACGTTCCCCGGTTGAAAAACAGGTTGCTGTTTATTCAATTTATCAAGGAACGGATGTTCCATGATTACATGCGCTCCGCGCGTGACATTTCCCGCCAAGTTCACATCTGTGGGAGACTAGGTTTATTGACACGCGGATGAGAAACACAGCCGCCAAACACGCAATGTAAACGAAAATGGCTAGATTTGTTTTTTCTTGGCATTTTAATGGACTTCAATGAAGATATCGTAAAGGGGAAATACGTTTACCTAGCACTCCTCAAAATAGTGCTCAAAAATTGCTATAAGCCTTGAAAGTTTAGTTACAAGTTTTCAACTAAACGCTTGTTTATGTTATCAAACGTGACTGACCATGATCAAGTGATTTCAGCAGCGTTTATTGACAATAAACATACATAGTTTAGGATGCGGAAAATGTAGAAAATATAGGACATCAGCATCTTTTCTTTACTTAAAGTTGCACACAGAAGAATGTGTTAGAAGCAATAAATAAATTCGAATATTTTAATGCTATATTTAATTTGAACGGGAATGTACATTTTCATCTAACAAACTGAACAAACGATACGCCCTGAATCCTCTGAATACAAATAAAATCTTGAAATCATGTCGCAACATTTTCATTCTTTTTGCTAAAAAGAAACTGATTCAATTTCTTCTTGTTTCTACGAGAGAAAAAAGCTCAAAACTGACAGTTTGTATTGGGATACTAAGAAAATATCATTAAAGAAATTTAAGCAAATGGCATTTTAGTTTTGTGGTCATCTTTTGATATTGACTTTAACCACAACAAAGCACAAAGAAGTACCATTTGCAAGGAAGTAAACAAAGCATATTAAAGTTCGCTATATGGCACGACGTGACATGCAGGCATAAATTCATACATAATAAAAATGTTTGGTTTGGTGCGTTTTTTACGCTGTATATGTCTTAAGCAAAAAATGCTTGCTCAACGAACGTAATATCGCGTCATATTAATTTTCCATCTACTAGACTCTTAGCAAACCCTCACAAAGCAATGAAAAATAACTGTTCTTTTAATTATGTGCCTGCATCACTGCGACATTGCTCCATGTACGAACTTGGAATTTGAACTTATTGATCAATGATTTAAAACGAATTAGTCCATTTACGTCATTACTGAAAAACAATGCCATTTTCAGGGATATTTCTTTGTCTTAAAACTCGTCAACTACTAGCAAAAACTTCGAAAAACTAATCCGTGATTTTTGGCCTGTGTTAGCGAAAAATATCAAAACAAGGAAGGAGTTATCTATTTTCTGAGCTCATTGCAAACAATGGACACTTTTGCTCAAGGGGACGTTTTCTGTTTTCTCAGGCAAGGTATGCATCGTAAGGCTTTTTGTCAAATAGCAAAGTTTAAATGCCGTATACTAACTAAAAAAATTAATCTTGCATGTATCGACAAATTTGACCTCACTTCTTAGACATCATTAGCCGGAGCCGGCCTTGTCTTCTCAAAGTCAAACTTTCAGTCATGGAATGTTGGTCTTTTCTTTGAACCTGTGAATGAAAATCTACAATGTCACCATTCAAATGAAAGCTACTTTCATGTGGTATTGTTTGTTACTAGAGTGCAACGTGGTTCGTTAAAGTGAGTGGATGAAATCCTAAAGTGTGACCATTCAAATGAAAGCTATTGAGCAGTACTTTCATGTGGTACTGTTGATTATTAAGGCTGTTATAACTTTTAAGTCTTTTGCATGAAACTCGAAAGTGTGACCATTCAAATGATAGCTGTTGAGGGTTCTATGGACACAACTCTAGCCTATGACTATCTATAACTATACGAGATAAGTAAAATTTATTGATATAGATAGGTAGTACTTTCATATGGTACTTCTTATTATGCCGTGCATGAATGAAGTCATCTTGGGCAATGTATAAAATTGTCTTCAAATCAAAGGAAACTTTGAAATAATAGCTTTCCAATGACGGTAGAAAATCATTTACCTTGCAAAATGTTCGATAAACTGTACGATAGACTGAGAAGAAAGGATGGCTTCGAATGAGGAAGATTTAGACAGATGGAATATTGTACAAATTTGAAAAGGTTAGCTAAACTTTTCAGAATGTGTCATCCGTGATAGAGCTCCGTCCTTCAGGTATTCAAATGAAAGCTATTGAGCAGTACTTTCATGTGGTACTGTTTATTGTGCCGTACAAGGTGATTCTAACTTTTAAGTCTGTGGATGAAACTCTAGTGTGTGACCATTCAAATGAAAGCTATTGAACAGTTATTTCACGTGGTACTGTTTCTTGTGCTGTAGGTGGTTCCAACTTCTAGTCAGGAGTCTTCGGATGAAAATTTCCAATGTGTTTCGGGAAACTGAAAGGTTAAATTCAGAGAGTTGTTTGTTGAAACAAAGTTTCGAGGTCGTTCAGAGGAGCCAAACATTCCTTCAGTTATCGACACAGCACAGAAAACCCTACAAGTCTACTGCAGTTGCCAGATTCCAACGTCTTCCGAAGTTTTTACTGAATAGAAATTACGAAGACTGTTGTAGGGTCGCCCATGCATGCTTGGTACCCGAATTTTCCTCTCATATTCACATAAATTTAAAGATGTCTTCGTTCGTGAATAGTCGCCAGGGTTGTACCTTATAATTAAATCTTTATTTTAGTGTAAATGCGTTCAGGTAGAAGCAAATTGAGGACTGATTTTCAATGAAGGCGAAATGAACAAATAAATAAAATAATAAAACTTGTTCAGTTGAAAATGAACCAATCTCAGAACAACAGCGTCTCTACCTCACAACTACCAAATGGATCCCGCTTTCTGCTAAGCCACGGAAGAATCTATCAGTATAAATGCCTCCCCAAGTCCAACAGTGTGAACTTCTTGTTCAGTAAGTCTTTGAACGCGCTTTGTACATACGCGCGTTTCATCATTCTTTATTAGGGAGGATTGCTTGAATTCGTAATAAACACAAAAATATAAAATATATTTCTGTTCTCTGCCCAAGCCTCTGTTGGATGATATTAATTGTCAATAAAATAGATAATTTAGTTAGTTGGCTCCCAATTTTTTTAATTGTTGATTTTGAGTATTTCATGTTCCTCGCCTTGGGAAGCGCATCACGTCTTGTCAAACACTCTTGATGAAGTGATATTTCGAAGTACATCAAAGACATGCATATAACTCCAATATTTTTACCATCGACACGATAACTATGTCAAAACTTTCTTGTTTCTTTCCATGCCACTTGAAATGTCTCCAAGGCAATCTTACTGCACGGAAGGGAAATATGCTAACTATGTCAAAAAGCTGCATGCATGTTATTTTACGTTGGGAAAGTCATCCCTTTAAGGAGTCTTAGCACGCCGCACCGATCTCTACGAATAAACCTTCTGCGACGGAATATCAAGATAGACAACAATTAAGGTAAAGAGATGATTTTTTTTTACAAAAACAGCATCTATTTTTTTGGCTGAACAGAGAACTGGACAAATCAGTTACCACGAGCATCATCTAGAAATAATTTCAATTCGTTCAGGCCCATTCTGCCAAGTCTATAGAAACGATATTTCGTCGAACTATATAAATAATTTCAGCTTTTTCATCATTAGTACTTTATTGACATCGAATTCATGTAGTTTTATTAGAGCTCTTCGCCTTAAACATCAGTTCGATATGAAACTTAACTTTGCATTTGCAAATTTTTGTATTATCATAATGACGACACCAAAAGTGCAATGGTTCAACCAGTAGAACATATGTCTAGCACTGTTTGTTGGTTAGTTTATGTCCGTATTTATATTCTGGGTCGATATTAGAACAATTTGGAGTAAAATCTGTTTTTGTTTACAGCAAGACAAGTTGAGTGGTCTTGAGTAAGGTTCAACCACAGGAAAATAAACAGCGGCTTAAGCCAATCAGAGTGCGCTCTTTGTTTGTAGTGCAAGGTGTGTTTTGAACAGTCCAATGCATGTAGCACTGATAATGTTGTCTGCATCTATATTTTCAAAGACATGTATAAATCGACCAAAAAAGATTCCTATGTTCCTGATTGCTGTTCGTCTGTTTTCAGTATTAAGCATGTAAATGGAAAACAGAGAACAGCTTTATGCATTCCACTCTTGTGTTGTGTCCTTCGTTTCCAGCCATTTTGTTATTAGTATTATTACTTTGTTTTAGTTATGAGCTTTAGAAATACTCAATGTATTTATGGTCATGCAAATAAAGCTGTTGTTGTTATGACACTTCTATAAATTTTGCGATGAACCTTTTGATCGAGCAATTCGTCGTCCATTGTTTAACAGAAATTGAGCATGTCGTGAAATGTAGTCAATAGCGCTTCTAATCAAGGCGAAGCAATTTGAAACGCATGCTCGCGTGTGCCACAATTGTGGTTGTACTGGTGTTATGCTTCAAATTTATGCATTCTTGCTATACAAATTTTCAGAACGAAGAATTCAATGTATGGATACAGTTAAGGACTTAATTAAGGAGAATCAGATTGAAAAGGCTTAGGTTAATGGTTCTTGGCTTAATGGTTTTGCCCTTCAGTTTACATGAACAAATTAAATTGCAATGATCGACTTATAGCGTGCATACGTATGAGCTATCTCGACTGAGAATAAGATTGAATTTTCTTGTGAAAAGAGATGATTATTTTTGTTAATTTCGAAAGAATTAAAATATATTTTTCTTTGAATGATCGATCGATTTTACTTACTGTTATGATATACCGCTTTTTTTATTGTATAACTTGAAAAATAATGGGTATCACAAACTGTAGATGGTGGAGCTCACAGACGTTTAGGATTAAAACTCGGTCTCAATTTCTACTGAAAGTTTGTGATCAATCCGGCAGTGCAGGTTTTTGTGCTTGCGTGTGTTACGAATGGTGGTTCATGACTGGGTCTGAGCGGATTAGTTGTCTCCACAAACTGAGAGAAAGCTTTTCTTTCTTTGCAAAGTTATTTTCTTATATTACTATAGAGTGCAACGTTTGTAACGGTAAATAATTCATCCGCTCAACTCGAAAATTGATTTTTGATGAGGTCTACTATACCATTTCTTATTTGCCTAAATTTGATGTTTCTAGAATAAGGAGAATATCTCGTTCCACTAATAGCTGTATTGTAATGTTATAACAAGGTTTAAATCGGGGCAACTTTTAAGGTTGATAGCCGTGAGAAAAGATTTGGGTTCTTGGCCACATTGATCGTTAAATTAAATACTTTACGCTGTTGACGCCTTAGCCTGCGGAATCCCTCCTTTGACGGTTTGGAGATAAAACCTGGTCATGGTTCACTTTGCGGCTTGTTCCAGTGAAAGGTAGATATTTTTTCTATGTAAAACCCCTTTTGTGAATTAAAATGATGGCTAATGAACAAATTATCATGTGTTGTTGCTTATCGTTATGTACGAGGTGATTCTAACTGTTCAGTCTGTGAAACCCTAGCGACGGTTAATATTCAAATGGAAGCTATTGAGCAGTGCCTTCATGTGGCCGTACTGTTTATTTTTGTTGTGCAAGGTGGTTCTAACTTAAATCTGTGGATGAAACCCTAGTGTGTGACCATTCAAATGAAAGCTATTGAGCAGTACTTTCGTGTGGTACTGTTTATTTTTGTTGTGCAGGGTGGTTCTAACTTAAATCTGTGGATGAAACCCTAGTGTGTGACCATTCAAATGAAAGCTATTGAGCAGTACTCTCATGTGGTACTGTTTATTTTTGTTGTGCAGGGTGGTTCTAACTTAAATCTGTGGATGAAACCCTAGTGTGTGACCATTCAAATGAAAGCTATTGAGCAGTACTCTCATGTGGTACTGTTTATTTTTGTTGTGCAGGGTGGTTCTAACTTAAATCTGTGGATGAAACCCTAGTGTGTGACCATTCAAATGAAAGCTATTGAGCAGTACTCTCATGTGGTACTGTTTATTTTTGTTGTGCAAAGTTGTTCTAACTTAAATCTGTGGATGAAACCCTAGTGTGTGACCATTCAAATGAAATCATTTGAGCAATACTTTTATGTGGTACTTTTGTTATACTGCACGACCTTCCAAGTCTGGATGAAACCCATTCCGATAAAAGAATTAAATTAAACAGTACGGCTTTCGTACGGCAAGACCACAACGACATGCAGTGAAAAGTGTCGGATCGTATGGTTCTCGATGCTTCTAAATAAAAGCTCATTCGTGGCTGAAATTTAGCAAAGATGTTCCAAAAATCCATATTGCCAATGAATTGAAAACAGAAATTCTAGAAATTGCGAAGTTTGCAAAGAAAAAGGTTGACAATGTACCCAAAATGAACTAAACGCGACACATGTGAAGTCGGGGTGAAGTCGTTGCCTGCATGATTGTGGTTACGCCTTTCCTCATAACATACGTTATGCTTTAACCACAGGTTATACATTACAGATAGAAGTGGATCTGGTTCAAAAACGCGGCAAACTCTGGAAAATGTTTGTGACTAAAGCTGGGCGAAGGAAAGCCAATTACGATAACGGTCGCCTTAAGTTCATTTTAATGGCAAAACAATTTCAACACCAGAAACCTCGAGAAGAATTTATGGTCATGTCGTCAACCGCGATGTTGTGCTATAAACTTCCTGAATTGGATGACGTATTGTTTTCTAAATATAAATATAGCCTTGATTCACACCCATGTTGTTTGGAAAGCACGAATACTTATAGTGTGAAACTCATCCGCAAAGCAGAAAAACGTAAAGGTGGTAGAAAACGAGACATATCATTTTCTTTTTTCAAGGCATCAGGTTGTTTTGTTAAAACAACGCGGAGAGACAAGGATTACGACTTTCGGATTCGGATTAGGTAGGTTAAACTAAATCATTACCTTTTCGTGTCTACACTGTTTCGTTTCGTGTCATTAGCGTTTCGCTCTGGAGAAGTTACATCACTGGCGCAAAGTAAACTTTGCTGGGAATACCAACGTGCATCGGTGCATGTTAGCATAAGCGTACGGGCAATTTTTTGCAAGGGGGGGGGGGTTAAACCATTTGACCAAGAAACTCTGAGTTGCCCAAAATTTGGGGGTGCTACAGCCCCCCCACCCCACGCCCGTACGCCTATGCATGTTAGACCACAAGCATTTCGCTGAAGCTTGCAAGCAGTATAAAAAGCATAAAAGTGATCAGTTAAACACAGCTTCGACTGAGACAATCGCGTTCTACCTAGTGGTTGTATTAACTCAGGTTACACGAAATTTTTGAGTTGCTGCTCACTTCGTGTAGTAAATTTGCGAAAGCAAAATTTCATTACATGCAACCTCCTCAATGTTTCAAACCTGCCATCTCCTCAGACGCTTCGATCGGCCAAGTAAGGGCGAGCGCAAAGCATGACGCGCGAGGGACCATTGGAGTGAGAAAGAAGCGAGGTAAACAGAGACGTCTGAGAACGAGGCAGGCTCAAACGTTTTCTTTTTGGGCTATTCTTTATGTTCTTTATGCCGATCGAATGCACGGTCATTTTACTGCATACCGCTGACCAATGTCGCTACGTGATGTAAACACTGGGGCTGGATTTTTCATGACGTGTGTATAAAGGCCAAATCCTTTCCTGTGCGTATTCACCTTCAACGCAGTTGCTGTGTAATATCTCCTCTGGCTCCAATCCAAATTTATTTCTCGAGAACTTCTTGATGGTTGATTTTTGTTACTGTTGAGAGTGTTTAGGGAGTGCTCCTCCGATTGGATAAATAACGCCAAAGTTGCACGCATGGTCGCAAAATTTGTTGAAAGAATAGGCGCACCTATATATCTTTACATGTGTTGTAATATATAAGTAATAACATTCTCTTGCTTGGAAAGAAACTGAGTTAATCTAGGGTTGATCCTGTTTATCAACGCTTGAAATTATCGTTAAACAAAAATTGACAATGACGCCTACGATGGCTACGAAAGTATCAATACTTTGTTGTCCTCAATAATCGGTATCTTTTGATATTAGTTATTTTACGGGGACGAAATGCGAGGAAGCTTGTCTAGTAAAACAGCTTGTACTTGACATTTTTTAAAGAAAGGGAACATTTTTGTGGTCCGATGGTGATTGTTCAATTTTTTTATCTTGTCCATTGCATGGGCAATGACAGATCAAGATTTGACCCGGAAATTAACAGATTCATTTGTTGATAGTTATAAATAGCGTGAGCAACACCATGCTGTTTATTCATTTGAGTAACTCAGAAACACATGCACATTGACAATATTCTACAATAAGACATTGAACAAAGAAAACTTAATCGTGGCAGTTTTTAATTTTGAATTGAAAAAGCAGTCATGCCGTTTTACAAGCCTGCACTTGCCTAACCATGATCTAAATTTGTTCAGCGTTATCTTAAGTTTGAGGGTTTGGCACACATTGGGTGATATATAGAAAACAACAAAGATGTTTTAAAGCCGATGTTAGTGTAGGGTGTAGACCCGGGTTTCGCCCGAGACGATCACAAAAGTGGCGTAAGTAAGTTTTGCACCTGCACAAATTTGGTGAAATTTAACTTTTTCATACAAAAAAGTCTGTGTTTAAAGTTCAGGGACACATAAAATCTTCAAATCATCAAACCTTTTGCGTACATTTATCAAATGATGTTTTGAAAAACCAGGTCTACACACTACACTGAAATCGGCTGTAAAGTTTATTCCCAGTTTTTCTGACGGTGCCAGGTGGCGGAAACCCTGAAACCTAGATTGCATTAGTGAGCTTGGCGTCCTACCAAAACAGACACCAAACAACTTAATGAAACGCAATCTTTTGTAAATAGCCAAAGTAGCGATTGAAAAATCTTTTTTCAATTTCTAATTTTGATATAAATTAACGCGTCTTTTGATTTCTTAAAAAAAGTTGTGAGCCATTTCTTCATACTCTTTGGAGACTGCCACCACACGTAGATAACATGATATTTGAACAGCGTTTATTCAGAAAAGAATAAGAACACTTTTCTTCCTTGTTTATAAGGCATTGTCAGCTGTGCATGGAACCGCGCCTACAGATTACCATTATGACAACACGGAAAAGCGTTAATTAAATTTATTTTATTTTTAAAGTAAACAGATGAATTGCTATATATTTACAGAGGGAAACTACATCTTCTGTTGTTATGTTTTGTGCAAGTCCTCTCTCTAGATCAATTTTGAATTTGAAATATTTCACGTCAGAGACACGTTTCTGCGTTCACCAACGTGACACGAGAACGCAATTTGACAATTCCGGAGCACTCTGTGTGTCATCCGCTTTATCAGGTGCTGCACAGAAAAAAAGTTGCAGAAATCTAACCGCTCTGAAGTTTGCGTGATCTCGATGAAATTATCTCTCGTCGACAGACCGATCAAGCCCATTTATCCCTTCTTAACGAAAGATAACGCCCTTATTAACGCGTCCAAATGGAACGACGAACGGGAAATGGTATGGCAGCTTTTAGAACTGTCACATCGATCAATGACAGTTCTCCAGTTCCACGTCGCAGGACAGTACAGGTCACATGCGACTCTGAAGTCTGTGTCAAACAATTTATGCTAACAATCTGTATCCCGTGCTCACACATTAGATTTTGCCAAACAAGAGAAGCGAGCAGAAATGAATGGCATTTTTGGACGCCTGCCACCTTGTCCAATGAATGGATACAACTACAGTCATCCTTCAAATATGGATTTCTTCGATCCGACAGAAGCCTCGATGTATGGTAAGAAAGACTGGTTAATAAATTCGCGATTGCCAGGTTTGCGTGCCTTGATGTCATTAGTTCTCTCTCAATCCTAATAATCTTTCCTATATGGCTAAGTGGATTTAGGGTTTACCGTTGATTCCCTCACAAAGATTGTTTAGTCTCTGTTAAACCAGCCGGGCAGATTATAACAACAGCGCTTTGTCCAGCCTCACATATTGAGTTGTGTTACTGACAAATTCCAGTGTTTTCTATTTTAATGTGTGGCTCTGTTCATTTCACGTTTAAAAACATTATGGCTTACATCTATTTAATCTTCAATTAATTTGTCCAGTTTTATCCAATTTCCTTTGAAACTTTTTGCGAATGAAAGGTCTACTATGGGTTATGTAAGCCTCAACGAGCCTCAACTACAAAAATTGGGAACTGGAGAAACTGTTCTGCGCTTTTCCGTTTTAATGCCGTGGCTACAATGAGGATTATCTTCCCCATTAATGTCAATGTAAATTTTTTTTAAAATATTGTTTTGGAATCGTTCCTGTCCACGACTGTAATCCGACAGTTCCCAGTTAAACCAAGAGATAATCTCAAGCCATCCTAAGTAAGTCTGTTCCGATTAGGGAAGAAGTTTTGTTGCAGGGGTTCTTAGGAATTACCAAGTCAGACGGGACTTTGTTTGGTTATGTAAGCATCTTTGGCACTTTCAAGTTAACTCATGAAACTGTACTTCTGTAAATCCCTGTTGGGACATAGTTTCGCCAAGTTCCATTTTCACGACTGCTGATGCATTCATTTTTGTTACCGTCAGTCCCACATTTAGTGCATCTTGTATGACGGTTTTGTCGTCCTTGTTATAATCTTTCCAATTGGGTGAGTCTGGATAATCCTCGCTTATTGGACAGTTTCCTTGAGAGGTGGTTTACTAGTTTCCTAATTGATATCAAGATTATTGCAGACAAAAAGCACTATATAGAGCCACATATCTAAGCCCGTCACTCAAACGTGTTTTTCTCGGTATAAGAAGACCAACTAAGCCTTGACATTCAGACTAAACTCACGTAAAATGGGATCCCATGGAATGGAGTTTGCATGGGCCGGGTATTTACCATGCCTGGGTTGTCCCCAGTGTCTTACATCAAGATTTTTAGAAGGTAAACATCTTTCCATCACTCTAGCAGAAAGTTTGCATTAAATAATTGACAAACGCCATCGGTGTCAAGGAGAAAACAGTATTCACATAAAGTCAAAGAAGATTGTATTGAGACCTATCATTGTTTGGAGGACACCTTTGATTGCCAAAATCAGCACAGACAAACTAAACGGTTTTCAAGGCAATGTTTGATGCGCTCTCATTACTCAGTAGAGAGTATGCAGAATCTATGGAGGTTACAACTTTATTTTATGGTGTATCACTTTATGTCTATCCCTGTAGTTGCATGGTTTCAACTCAGAAGCCAAAAAGGAGATTCTCCTTGCTCAGTGCACAACTCGTTTGATTCTGACCCTTTTAAACTGAAAAACTACTGAAGCAGCTTCATTCTACTCAGAGCGCTTAAATTAGTTGACTAGAAAATGATTGACACTGACAACCTAAATTAAGAAGCTTCATTCTACTCAGAGCCCATAAATTAATTAACCAGAAAATTGACGCTGACAGCCTAAAAAAGGAAGGGAAAACTCGCATCCTTGGGTCCGAAACGTGCTTGTTGATGTGGCTATAATTGCTTCATTGTATACTTCATTGTCATACTTTATTTTTCAAGGCCCTCCACGAAAGCAGCGCCGAGAGCGAACGACTTACACCAAAGTTCAGCTTGAAATTTTGGATGAGCTCTTCACCAAAACAAAATATCCTGACATCTTCATGAGAGAGGAAGTAGCCATGAAAATCAACCTTCCTGAAAGCAGAGTGCAGGTGAGCCGAGTCATTATTTCTTAAAGAGCAGTGAGGGGTACTTCTCAATCCTACTTCTAAGAAAACACAAGTTAATTTCTGATGGCAGAGGGCCAGGCAATTCTCATTATTCAACTGTTCTTCCTGATGTTACTCACCCAGTGCATTTTTGCAGTCTCCGGGCTTTCGGTACTTCTACATCAACGTTTGTACTTGGTGTCAGAAGAAATCAATACTTTCTTAAGACGAAATTACAGCGCTTTATCAGCTTTTTGATTACACCTCACTCTTCTTGTTGCAAAGGAGTATCTGCGTTCACTGAGGTTCACTTAAGAGGAAGTGATGAACTTACAATTTAATTCTCTGCTGATGTATTTTGTAATCGAACGGATATTGCCACCGCCCAGCAATTGTAATTATCTAACTTTCAAAATATTCCGAGTTTTTCTCTTGCATTCTTGCCATTGCGTGGTCTACGGAAACAATTATCATGATTCCAAAATTGACTCCATTTTGTATAAAGGGGGCGTAACTCGGGTGGATCATAAGTACTTAATTACCCACAAATTATACTGTTATCAGTGTTATTTAGCTCCTTTGTTTACAAAGAACTGTTATCTAATAACTGAACTCCCGCAAGGGAGACAGATATGGCAAACTTTGAACACGTGTTGAAAATTTGCACGAAACTTGTCAACGCACTAAACTTCGGAATGAGATCTCTACGGTGAACGAAAAGAAGCAAATTGGTTATGAATAAATCATTTAAGTCTTTAATCTTCTACTTGGCTTAAAAAGAGTTGAATAAAACAGATTGGTGCCCTCAAATTCCTTAGCGTGAGCCTTCGCATTTCCCCTGACAGTCCATGTTTGAATTCCATGCCCTTTCAAGTGTTCGGTGGCACTATTCATACCTCAAACTCACGCGATCTTGTTTCTTTTTGATATCCTTATACATTCCATTTTATTGTTATTGTTCTCTCTCCGAAACCAATGGGTTTCTGATCTTTTGGCGAAACAGAGTATTGTAAATCTAAAACCAGAATAATCCTCAACCTAAAAAGCAAATTCAGGTCTTACGCGGTTACAAAACCATGCACCTTTTGTAATGGCTTTGCCAATCTAAGTTTAATTTGACATCAAATTTATAACATGTGCAATAAATCTCTCTACAAATTATTGGCATTCGTGTTTAATTAAGGGGCCGGTCGCACTAGGCAGAATTTTTGTTTAATTTGCAAAAAAAAAAAACTGTCAACGAGTGTTGTAGATGAGTGCGTCCGGCGTGTTTCGCCTTCACAAAATTTTGTCCGACCTTATCAAACTTCAAAGAAGCCGCGACAAAAAATCGGCGAGCCCTTCGGGGCCTGGCCACCTGAAATAACTAAAGAGTTAATAAGGGCCGGCAGCCAAGCCTACAAATATACTTATACAAATTGGTTTCCCTTCGCTCAGGTGTGGTTCAAAAACAGAAGAGCGAAGTTTCGACAGCTTAGCAAGCAGCAGTCAGGAACACAAAACAAACCCAAACCAGCTATAGCCAAGAGGAAATCGTCAACACCATCTGATGTACAACAAGTACAAGACCCTTCAGTAAAAACTGCCACCCTAGTCCCTCCCCAACAGTTTAACAACTTCAACTTAAATGGACCCTCTTGGTCGCCGAACAAACACAGCATTCAAGAGATGGCCAACTTCCACAGGCAGTCGAACTATCAGAAATTTATCAATAACGGTATTAATGGGTTTCCGGCGACCAACTTTAGCTCGACTTCTTCCCAGCCTATCTTTCATCCAAATCATGAACAGTACTTCTCTTACATGACAAACGGAGGCCCAGCAACAAACGCGGAGTTGTCGCGGAACCGAATAGACTCGTCTGCAATGATGTGTTAAACCAAAGTCTACAAAGGTCCCAGTTACCTTATTATAGAAAGCTATATAAATTAAAAAGAACTGTGTGTGAAATATATAATATAGTAATTAACTGTATAACTTTTTAAGTACTCTAACTGAAAGAAGACTTGTAATTTTCTAAAAGTAGTTGACTCTCATTGCGCACTTGTTAAGCACTTATCATATAAATTTGTTTTCCCATCAAAACTTGTAGACTGGAGCAATACTCGGATACTTTTCTTACCGGAAAATATGCATGGACACACTTAAAAGAAACACTTTCAAGTTTGTTTTCTTCGCCCTATTAAGCCGGGCTCATAATGACGCGGATTGTTTACCCCTACAACTGTACTACATTGGTTTGCTGGGCTCTAATGCAGAGTTCTGGTTTCACCAAGCCGCTTAGTCATGATAAAGCATTTCGACTATCCATTGAGTAATGCACCTATCAATGTTAAGCCCAAGGGGGGTGATGGGGTAGGGATTTTTACATTTTCTGAAAAGATAAGTCAAATTCCCCACCCCCGGGAACATAATTGCCAAAAGTATCAAAATCTTCCACTTCTCTGCTGTTAAAAATGGAAGCCATGTCAAAATTCCCGATCAAAATCCCCACCCTGAGGAAAAACCTCACAGTCAAAGTCCAGTGGACAGCCCGATCCCCCCCCCGGGATGACGGTAAATATAGCTTAGTATTCAATAGTACATACGCTTCTCATGCAATAAAATCCCGGCGAATCATGGGAAGGCTGAGCTCAACAAGTTACTATTGGAAGCCGAGCCAGTTTCCCATGGTAACAACAAAATTTTAACGTCAAAACTTTGTCCCCAAACTTCCCTCGTACCTTACTAAACTGATAATGAGGGTCTTAATGGGGTTAACCGTTAGTCGTAAAATGGCCAAAAATTTAGCCGTTAGGCGTAAAAATGAAAAAAATTTAACCGTTAGCCGTAAAAAATGTTAACCGTAAAAAATCTAAATACAAAAGTAAAGGCCTCGAGAACTTTTTTCGAGTCGGATGTGTTGTGCGTTTATGTGTTCTGGTTTCGAGAAAAGCTGATCGAAACCGGAAGTGTCTGCATAATTTGTCGCATATGTCGCGTCGTTGCACGAGTTGACAGACGTTTTGACAGCTCTTGTATTTTACGAGTGTACACGCACAAAAAAAAAAACACTTTTTTATCTCAAAATGGTCCAAAGACTTTCAGTATGTTTTACAACAATGGAAATTAATATTTAACTTCTTAAAACAATAGCAATTATTTTTTAACTTCTCCTGTTAACCGTAATGGAGCAAAATTAAGCGTTAGCCGTAAAAAAGCCCAAAAGTTAACCGTTAACCGTAAAAGCCACCACCCCGTTGAGACCCTCGATAATCGTAGTATTGTCTTCCTCAGTTGTGCGTGAGACAAAGCTTCCCAGTTCTCAAAGACTGTCCACTCAATGGACTACCGGCTAATTGGCAACACGAGGGACTATTAGTAAAAATCTACTGCATACTAATGCAAATTCCCCAATCTGATTGGCTGAGCTACTTCACACTATCAGCCATTAGAGTGCAGTGGTTGAAGGTCGTCTTCAAAATGGCGACGTCTTCGCGCTTTAACGACGTTTCGCGGGAAGATTTAGAGCTTTTTCACCGACACATGATTCATTTATTGACTCAGTTTTACTAAAACAATTAGATTATTCGCTCTCGATTTCTGTGAATCTCGAGCTCATAATCTAATTGTTAGTTAGAATCACGTTGTATTCATTTGGATAGGCCTGTGAAACATTTCCGATCGATATCAACAATAAACTTGATACCTTCCTCTTGACGTTCTAGGCGCATTTCGTGTATTGAACAAAAGACATCATAATTTGGTTTTTGTTTTGTTTTCTTTGCATATGTAATTTGTGGTGTGGCAAAATAAATACGAACAAACAAACAAACATAATTTAAATGCCGTTAAAAAGCTAATAAGTGCCCCTGACAGTGTCCCTTAACAGCCTACTTTCTGGACAACTAAATGTTCGTAACGCACAAACTACGAAAATCACCACGCTATATTAATTTCATTGAGGCTAGGTATTTGATACTATTTTAAGCTTAAAAGAGAAATAAAGCATTATCTTTATATGTCATATCATTTTTACATACGTCAGTCATTTCATGGCTTCAGAAATGGAAATTTTCGAAAAGTTAAGGTGGCTCTGAACTCCCGCCACAGGATTGTTTTAAACTTTGCAAAACGTTCCATCTTATCATGCTTATCAAAATTCGATAATAAAAAATGGGGGTCACCGAGCTCGTTTTTGAGTTTTAAGCAGGTCATATTGTCCCTATGGTAACAAATGATAACAACGTGTTCACCAATGATTTGGCAGTTTTTTAATACTATGATTGTAGCATCAACTGATAAAGAGTGGTTATAATGACTCATCATCACCTTAAATGGTCGGTGACCCCTCAGATTTTATCGAATTCTGCCATATTGCGGCTGTGAGGCGAGTGAAACTATAGTCGCTGAATGCACAATGTTTCTTTAAAGAACCCCGCCAATTGAATAAATATAAATATTCGCAATAAATATTGCAATATTTTTGGGCTTACAGACACTGTAATCATGTTCGCTAACTAAGCCCAATTTTTCATATTTAGGGAGTTCTTCTGGGTATTTTATCTCCATAACGATGTCGGTGATCCCCCATTTGATCACATTTCTGACATTAGTAGCTCATTATCTTACAGTGCTGAAAGTGTCGGAAAAAATTAATGTTAGAACATTGGCTTACTCACCATGAATGCATTAATCTTTTGCTATGTATAAAATTAGCTTCAAATAAAAAAATGAAATGATAGTTTACAAAGGAAGAAAAACACCAAAGACGGGTAAAACTTAACGAAGCTAATTTAAGGGAGACATCGAAGGATTATCTTTCAAGTTTCGAGCGCCTCTGTAATCCGAAGTTATCATGATTTTGAAAAGCCCGCAGGGGAAGGAAACCATTGTTATCCATTTGACAGTGGTTTTCAGTAATTTGTAACAAAATTAAACAACTGATGCGATGTCACCTCCTGGATTGATCCGTCCAAACTCAAGCTTTGCTAAATTGTAAAAGTCCGTAAAAGTCCCCTTTGAATCTGTGCAAGAATTGACCCTCAAATTTAGTGCAACGGGTAGAACTATAGAAGGTGCTTAATATGAGCAATCGCTTCAATGGCTGCTTGGTTTCTCTCAGTTTGTCTTTTATAAAATGCAACGTTGCAAAGAGGTGCCATTATTTTTCAACAGGGATTTAATCAAAGATGCTTTGGTGTGAATTTTTTCCGGCCAAAGGTTTCCCGGTCTGCAGGAGAGAAGTTAGTCTGCGTGAAGCCGTCTATTATTCCTAAAGCGGAAAAATGCTTTAGGAATAATAGGACTAATAGACGGTTGCACGCAGGCTAGAGAGAAGTGCGTTCGATATGTTGACAGATATCGTTACAGCTCGAACATGCATTGTATCGACGGAAATAACTTTGACCATTTTCACGTACACGGTACAGTCTAATACCTCAGTCAGCAAGGCCAACACGTTTAAACCTTTAAATTATTTTGGCCTGTCGACACTACCCTAAATGAGATTATTTCCACTTTCTTATTTCATAACTCATTAGCTGTTTTTTAACAGTCGCTTTTATTTACAAAACCCTACGTGGTTCCTTGAACTGAAATCAATACTATTTTGGAATTTGTGGTTAACACTGAAAACACGACAATAACCAAACTGCACACCACAAAAACAAACATGAAAAAAACTTCGTCTCCCACAGAGCTATGTGAGACTTGATTCATTCGGAAATTTTGAAACGAAAAATAAAATGCAGCCAGTTTGCTGGTTTAAACGTTGTCTCCTTTAGTTCTGCGAAGTTGGTTGGTTGTACATTAAAAACATTTACATGTATATTTACACCTCAGAATTCGTGTTGCCTTTATCATCCGACTAACAAGTGTCGTATGAGACAACTGCATGCTGACTGGACATAATGGCTTTGGGTAATTTTCCACAGCTTTCGAAACTTAATAACTGTTGGAAGCGTAAAATGTTAATCAAGAAAGTGTTAAATACTTATGAATCTGTTGTTCTATCTGGAACTGTTTGGCACAATGTAAGTCTATTGATGGAAAGAATAGGAGCAGGTTGTCAGAGAAAAAAAGGTCATTGTTGTATTATTTAAACATAAACCAAAGCTTTCTTAATTCTGACTTATTTAATGTACGACAATCAGTAAGGCCAACTTTGGTTTCTTGTCCGTTATGTACACTCAGACACGTGAGGAATTTAAGAAAAATAAACAAATTATCCGCTTACGATTTCTGGATGAGTCAACCAGACTGGCTATTGATGGCATTTTTCCATCTGAGCAAGTAAGCGTGTGTAGACTGTGTACAACAACAGGATTTGTGTAATCGGTTTGTTTTCTGTTGCCAACCGGAAAAATTGAAAGATATTTGCCGTATTAGTTCATACCTGTCTTTCGATTGCGGACTGATGTAATTGCGGTAAGCAAATTTAATTAATTATCTGTGTGATATTTTGCCTATTATCTCGTGATGTGTGCCATGTGTTCCTTTTTAAGCGAAGACGTACGTTTGATACACGCCTTGAAAAAATAATACTTCGCTGTGCCTTCGAAGTTGAGAATAAACGTCACCCGACCACCTTGTTGCGGTGACCAAACCATACAAATTGGTCAGCCGGACAACTCAGATCAGACCTGTTTTTCTCCCTAGTACCTGTAAGCAATCCCTAGTAGTCCTCAGTAAGGTGATGGAGATTCTAGACACAAACCATCTGCTGACAAGAATAGTAGACTCAAGATTGACCGCTGGTGCGACGAGCATAAGATGAAACTTGCTTCCGTCATCCCTGGTTTCCATGATCCGGGTCACCCTATCAGCTACTTCCTGAAAATCCAACATTGCGAAACACTGGGCGTGCTTTTATGACATTGACTCATCTTACCTTTTATTTTATTTTGGACGGAGGCGTTGTTACTAGGAATGAAATTTCAAACTGAAAACATAGCCCACAATCGACCAGAGCTCACTGCTAGACTTATCAGTAGCCGGTCGCAGTGGTTAGACTCAGAGGAAGCAATCCGAGTCTACGGAAAATCAATTCAAGCCCCATCTGTTAACTCAGAATGTCTTCTGAGTTTTATACACTAGACGTATCATTTCATTATTAAACTGGTAACTGGAGACTATATAAGGTGTAAACGTTTAGAGTTTTCGGTGATAAGCTTCCTTTTTGTGTCCGATATAGCGATGATAATCATAAAAAATCGACTCTAGAATCCAGTGACAATTTACTTTTTCAGGGATTTTGGCACGTATTTTTCATTATATTATTAATTGCAGAGCAAATTCTTTTAACGATACTTTTATATCAATCAATGAAACAAGGTTAGATCACTTGCATATTTTCAACATTGTTGAAAATGACGAACGTGATTATATCTCTGCAGACTCACAGTTGTTAACAGCTCATCGTGACGAAGTTCCTGATTGTCAACTTAATTAACGATTTTGTTTGTGGTTTTTCAAGGTTCCAAAAGGTTTGAATTATTGTCGAGTTCCAGCACAAGAATTCACCTTCTGGAGCGTAATCGATAAACCACACGACAAGGAAAAGACATGCCTTGCATTTAGAAAGCCGAAGAAAACATCCCGGTGATTTAAGACTGGAGTACAAGACCTAGCTTGGTAGGTAAAACTACGAATTATTGTTAACCTGAAACCCGTTGCTTTTCTTTCACCATTGTTTAAACTTCGTAATTTCAGTATATTGTCGAGCTGTACCTCGCATATCGTGAATCGGAGATACAAGAAAGAAAAAGATCACAAGAAGACAACTTTGTTTAACTACGCGCGCCAGTGGATTTCAAAGTTACTGCGATTCTCGCGTTATATAATATAATTTACATTTGTGTCATAACGGTTAATAACATGACATACTTGCTAGCTTTGACATTCAGTCTCTGAGTGGGCAGCTTCTCACCGTGGTGTATAAACTTTTAGCTTCATGTTCTTAGTCTATAATTTTTTCATTCACCAAGTAAAGGAAGCCAAAAGAACTTGAGGGTGACTGATTACACTGATTTTTTCCCTATATATTTTATTGCTGCGTCGTAACCCAATTTGTTAACAAATAACCTTGAAATTTATATTTTTATTAATTTTTGACAACTGTATAAATATTGGATACATTTTGATCAACGTTTTGTTTAATCTTTTCTCTAGTTTGCAGGGTCAAACGTGTGTAATTTCCATCTATTTTGGATGCTATACAAATCCTAGGAATTTTTTCTGGTCGAGTTATATGTCCAAGCATGTAGTCCTATCACATGTAATCTGGATACCATAGTGATACTGATCTCGACTTCGAAAATAGATTTGATTTCTTTTCTCTTCTTATGGGGACAATTAAATACATATGCTTCAATCAGTTCAATTCAATAAATTAATCCATCCATCCGTTAGAGCCAATGATTTCTTTTGTTTTAAATGGTAATATAAGTAGATCGGATGGAAGGTTGGTTATCACGAAATTTGAAGAATTACGCAACAGAATGTTCCAGAAACGTTTGACTAAAACCAGAAGCAAACTATGGTAGAAATAGTTTACCATGTAGCCATGAATGCTATAAATTACATTAACAAGCCGGCATTAAAAAGTTCGAGAGTGGACGAATCTTAACAACTCGTTATGCCCCTCGCGTTTCACGTTTCCACTCTATGGACTGGGCCCGAATCACTTGAAACGCATGCCAGCTCAGTGTCAATCAAACGGTTTACAGACAGCATAGCGAGGCTCTTTGTTTTGCGTGATTTCAAATGAAGTAATCATTCATCAGAAGGAACCGATGAATCAAGCTGACCAGCCGCAACTTAAAGATAATGACGTGACCTTTTGCTATGGCCCAAGACAAAAATGGAATGTTTGGTATATTATTGATAGTGGTTTCGTGATCTCTCACAAGACAACTCTCGCCACAAGATTTTGCACGTGCGAATAGCTTCTCTTCCAGGTCAAAGTTTATAATAACACTATCACGACTTGCACGCTAGGCCCTGACAAGACAAAGCACAGAGGAAGAATGGACGGCCGCTTATCATCTTGTGCAATGAATAACTTCAACTTCGATTCTTCACGCATGGAGTTCTTATACCAAGATATGGTGCAAATGCAGGATGGTAGGTCTTCAAGTTGATCTTTATGGGGTGGTCCACTTAGATTGCATGTCTGAATGTCGTTGTAACCATTAAATATCCTTGATATTTCTCAACCTGGATAATCTTTCCTTAGTAATGCCTAAAGCGTTAAGTGGGTTTGGGATTAGCCAATTTTTCTCAGTTCCTGTCAGGAGTGTGTGCTATTAATATGTAGACTGTGAATTAACTAATGTAGCTGTAACTTACCCACATAGAAATATAATAGCAACGCTTTCAGTTTCGCAATTATCAGGTGCCTCTTTTTATGTATTAAAAAGGCCAAAAATGTCCCCCAGTAAATCAAATCTACGTTGTCGTCTGTTAAATTACAAATTCCCAAGATCTGGGTACCTAAAAGTTATATGTTTGACTTAAGTTTGACTTTATTTTGACTAATTGACTTCCTATTCTTGGCCTCTGTTCGGACCGGAACCTGCTATATTTCAATGTTGCTATCCTTGGCAAGATGAAGAATGCAAATACCAGTATTTATTTTCCGGCGAATGAGATAATTGCTGAGATATATGTATTTTAGAACACATAAACTCTTTAAGTGTAGATGTTACTATCCTGCAGTTTTATAAAAACGGTAAAAACTCCTAATCCACGCCTGGCGGGTAGATACGCCGTTTTAAAGTTTGTTATTATCTTCAACTTGCAAAATATGTCACGAAATATCGTTATTTAAAGACTGACTTAATTCTTGTCAGCTTAGTATTATCCTACCAGCTTAGCCACAAATTGTAGTATAATCCCTAATCAATAGTTGGGGTAAGGTTTGTGGTTGTTAACAAACTGTTCGCGTCGCTATATCCATCGCTCATAAGCATCTGCCTCCTGAGGAGGAAGGAAGTTTTTCGGAACGCCTCTCCAAGAATGATGGAGTTTGGTTGGCCTGGATATCCATTTCCTTGTCTGGGGTGTTCCCAGTGTTTAATGTCGAGGTTTATGGAAGGTATAAACGTTGCTTTCCACCTTGAGATCACTATTTGAGTCATCTTAGATCCCGAAGACTGAAGATGTTGAAAAGTTCTGTAGCGCTGCAGCGAATCTTAGCTTGTATCCACCACCTTGTATCCATCATCTTGTGGACCAAAACTAGAGCTAATCATAGTTGTTTCAAATACAAACCGGAATGCAAGTGATGAAGAGCTTTTTATTAGTGTAATGGACATGACTAGGGTGTTATGATTTAGCTGGGAAAGATCCCGCAGGCTGAAATGTCTAAACAGATATAATTTTCGCCGCAGCCGAGAGTTGAAGACATGACGGTGGCGTAGTTTGGATTGCTGGGGCGGAAACCACTGATCCAGTTCTTCATTGAAAACAACTGAAATTAACAAACAATAAAATAATCTACCAATTCCTGTAAAGTCGCTTTTCCTTGATTTGTAAGCATAGATACCAGCAATAAAAGAAAGCTTTCAAAAGTTCTTCGACATCAATTTACCCAATAGGAAAAACAAGATGACCTGATAGCTTCTAGTTTAGGTTTCATCCAAAAACTTTCAAACGCCTCATCAGGTTTATTAATAACGAGTTAATGTCATTACCTTTGCTTCATAGGACCTCCACGAAAGCAGCGCCGCGAACGAACAACGTTCAGCAGGGCTCAGTTAGAAGTGCTGGACGAACTCTTCACCAAAACAAAATATCCTGACATATTCATGAGGGAGGAGGTCGCCATGAAAATAAACCTTCCTGAAAGCAGAGTGCAGGTAAATTTCACTGAACCTACATTCATTCATGGGGCAGAATGTGTGGACATCATTCATTATTCATAGTCACTCATAGGTAAATTTGAACGCAAGCGCGCCCAAAATTAGGGAAGAAAAGGCCCGCATTGGCGCAGTAGCGTTGATGATACTTGGTAGCTGGTTAGAAGCAGATAATGATTTAATCTTGTTCAAGATATTTGCGAGGCTTTTAAGACGACAGCAGTACAGCTTAAAGAAAAGTGAAAATGGGACATCATGCACCGAGCTTTGTAAAAGAACTTTTCTAATCGGTAGCCGGCATGAGAAGATTTCTGAATCATTTCTCTCTCTCCCAACCTCGAAATTGAAATTCTCCTTACCGGATTACGCTGTCTTTTTTAATAGTGCTTTTAAGAATCTGGTGATTCATCAAGGCAACATGAATTAATAGGTTCTTGGCGACTTTCTTCTCCCCCTTCATTGTCTCCTTTAAAACTGTAAAGAGTGATCTGTTTAATTTTGAGAGAAGACTGAAATGGCAGATACTTGTTTGCACTTCATCAGAAAAAAGACTTTTAGAGAACGTATTCATACAATATGATTTCATTTTTCATCTTTTCATTTGAGTAGGGATTTTTACAATGTGAGAGAAATATAACAAAGCTGATTCATGGTAAAAGCCGGGGATTATACATGGCTTCATGAAGTGAGAGTTATTTGTAGCATCGCTTATAATGTCTGTTATCAACAATTTACAATAAGTTTTAAAATAGCAATAAAGCTATTTTCGAAAATATTTGAAAATCGACTGTCATGGAATGGCATCTCCACGGGGAAGGAGACTAACGGAATTCCTTTTCACTATTATTTCACATCAAAACAAGATATCCAGAACAGATTTATTTGGACTTTGCTCCAAAACCATACCCAAAACCGCCTCATACACTTATTAAAGTAACATACAGTATAAAACTTCCTCCCTTCCCCAATGAACCATGCATGCGGCGCATAACTCACAGCTGAAATACATTCTCGTGCGTGAAGTTGACAGATCCGACCACAGATCTCCATAACTTGTTTTCAAAGGCGTGTTTTTGTGAACAAAGTAAACCAGATTAAAGTCAAATTAACACGATAGGTAATGGTAAAGCGTTCAATTAATTACCCGCAAATTTATCAGAGCTTAACCCTTGGAGACCTTATTTTTATATACTTGTTGATTAGCAGTGTAATCTCCTAATGAAATGTCAGCGGCGCGGACAAATATGCGTCACCTCTCTGCGAAATACTCACAGTCTGCACGAAAATTAGTTTCCCTTGAAAAAAAAAATTGAAAACCATTTGTTGTGATGCGAGGTAAGACTGTGCAGTGACTGTGGTAATTATGATGGACAATTTAGGATCAAAGGGGTTAAACATAAAATAACGCGCGAAAATTTGGCTAGCGTGAGTTCGATCCTTTGTTTTGAAGAGCGAGTGACGTAAGCGATGGGAAATGCACGCGATGAATGTTGCGACCACCGAGATAGCTTATATGTCGAATTTCTTTCTTCGTACTTTGCCAAAACCGTCTCTGTTCGTTTATATATTCAGAATTTCCCGTCAAACACATTTTCCCCGAAAGTCGAAAGCAGAAGCAAAGTCAAACCGTTATCTTGTGAAAAATCGAGATACGAGGCGAAAATCCCTGAGAGGTTCCTCTTATTTTGACACTCATCCAGTACTCTATCTGTTCTCGCAGGTTTGGTTCAAAAACAAACGAGCTAAATGCCGCCAGCAAGACAAACAGACAGGAGCTCAAACCAAGCCCTTCCCGGCGAAGAGAAAACATTCCTACCCACCCCTGCAAGATTCAGTGACACCAGCAAAAAGAAGCATGCAGATATCTTCTTCAAAGCCAGTCAATAAATTTAGTTATAACACGACAGCCTCGTGGCCACAGCAAAATACGAATACCCTGGAGCAGAATATGCAAGCACTGGTAAATATGCAGCGAAAGGCAAGTTATCAGCCTGTAAGTGCAGTCAATAACACCGTGATGGGCCCATCATTCCACAAACCAGATTTTCCATTTGCGAAAAATATGCCGATGCCAGGGTGGATGTCTATCAATCAAGGCGCGCAACCCAGTTATTTTACACCTCCCATGATATAATACGCAGCTGAGTATATAACCTCAATAACAGTGTATTAAAATTAATAAAAGATATTTAATGATGTATATGGAAAAGAATGTGCTCTAAGCAGTTCTTTTAAATTGCCATTGAATTCCAGGTAGCCATTTCAGATTGTACTTCACGTTGATACTGTTTTATGGCCTGAAAAACTTTCTAATCTACAGTAGGATGCATATATAGTCCACATTCCCTATGATTCAAAATGAACTACGCTTAACAATATGTTGTTGAAGATGTATTGTTGTTTTTGTCACCGCTGCGTTTAATAAAATCCTGTATAAATTTACATATTAAACCATTGAACCACTTTTGCCTGGTGTCTAGAAAACTTTCAGCAGGCTACCCTGGCTATGGGCTGCAAAGTTATAAATATAAGTAATGGACTCGACTGTTTATGATACTTATTGGATGTTTAGGCATAATAGCTACCCCCAAACTGCAATATTTTAGCTTCCGGTTATTCTCGCTGACGGACGAGTGCGCCTGCGTATATACCATATTTGTGTTCCATGGTTCCATGGTATATTTAACAAATAGACGTGAGCTTGTTATGGCACGCCCTATAATCGACCATGAATTTCTACATTACATTGTCAAATATGTGTGTGGACTCACGCGGCGTCCCCATAACAATCTCGTCTATTTGTTCTTTACCATAAAAAAACGAAGCCAAAATGGCGAAGACTTGCGTTCACGAAGTGATCGTATAGTGATTAGTTTTCTGTAAACAGTGTTAAATAAACTTGAACTTGAACTTGCGCCGAACCTGAAATTCTATAAACGATTCGAAACTTACAGAATCACGAACTTCAAACTACGTAAAGTAGCCAGGCCTTCTGACGTTTAAAACAAAAGTATTCTTTCATGAATCTATATCCTTTGTCAACCCATCGTATGCTCATGCAAGCGAATACCCTTGTGACGTTTAAAAAGATGACGTTCTTGGCGAGAGTTTATTAAAACGCTTGCTGTAGTTTGGCCTGAAACAAAAGTATTGAACTCTCAGCTCCCCTATCGTGACACTTGAAATCAGTCAATCGTGGGGTAAGGTTCGTCTACTCCGGAAATTTTAGAAGAAGCTTTTGATACGTAAAGGACACTTTTTCCTACCATTGTTCTCTACTCCCACTGACCTTTTTGTAAACCTCCAGCTTAAAATAGGTACAATACTTTCTGACAGAGCATACCTCCCCACAACGTCCTCTACAGACTCAATCGCTGGGAAAGAAAAGTCATTAATCATTCATGGCGGGACAATCCTCCTTTGATTAACATTTGATAAGTCGTAATTAATAAGTTCCTCCGTCCGTAGTAAAGGTCTATTGCATAAACTCGTGGTCTTCGGCCATCGTAGCTTGATTAAAAATATAACACAAACAGCGGTGATAAACATTTTAAGAAAATGAACTTGACGTTTCGTATGCTAGTCAACATACACTTTTGAAAATGTATGTTGACTAGCGTACGAAACGTCAAGTTCAAAAAATGAATTTTCTTAAAACGTTTATCATCGCTGTTTGTGTTATATTTTCAATAAAGGCCTATTGGCCTATTAATGCGAATGACAGTTGAGGAGATTAGAACAGGAGCGGAGATGGAGAAAATAAACAAGCATGAATACACCAATTTCGATATTTTAATATTCAGCCTAATACAATAGACATCACTGCGAGGCTCCGGGGAATAAATCCCACAAACTCTATAATTTATACCCCGGAGCCTCGTTCTGAGGTCTATTGTTTTTGGCTGAATTTTAAAATATCGAAATTGGTCTATTGCTCTCACATGCGTAGATGAACCGTGGAAAGACCAAGAGCCTGGGCCGAGGCGGGACAGGAAGGCCTGGAGGAGAATGGAAAAATCATAAATTAATTAGATAAAAAAAATTGGCGAGGAAAAGTGCACTTATTCAAGCACGTTTTAATAATGAGTTAACATTATTTAGTTTATTTAAGGCGTATAAACTGTAGCAATCAGATGCTTCGTATTCGTACGCGTAGGCGCGCGAAATATTTTTAGTTCCCACGGGGTCTGCTGAGTCTACTTCCGTGTGAGACGAATGAAGAACGTATTACCACAAAACAACATTGCCACGAAGCACGTCCATAGATTAGTCAAACTTTTATTTTGCTTTTGTTCAGCATTTCACGCCATATTTTATTTCTTTTTCATCGGCTGTGAACATTGTTTTGTGTGTCAAAGAATCGCCTTGAATATTCCCAAAATTTCAACGATTGTTTAGTAAAGATAGAGGCCGTTCAAGTGTTTCCGTATGTTGCCTAGACAACTGTGACAGCCGGAAAAAATAGGAGCACCCTCTATGAAACTGTGTCCATCATTCATGAATTGAGTACAATGTACTTAATTCGTCGTCAGTTTTTTGGGGGTGGCTGTATGCAATCATAGTTATTAATATTTACTTCTCTAATTTTGCGGAGGATTTTGCGGAGGAGAAAGCTTTAATGCAATAAAAAGTATTCAGATAAAACGAAAAACTGTTACCAAAGATCCCGAGTATTTGCCTCCTACTATTATCCATTACATTTCTATTCGCCAAGAAATCGTCCAGACAAATTGTTTCTGAAGCCAACAACGAATTGAAAACCGCTTTTCTTCACCAAACAGGAAAAAATCGATCCATTAAATGATCATATAATTTGGTTTTATCAACTGGGTTGATAATGTCAATTGGCCACCGTAAAGAGATTCAAGTGCTGACGTTTCGAGCGTTAGCCCTTCGTCTTCCCCTCGCTCCGACGAAGGGCTAACGCTCGAAACGTCAGCACTTGAATCTCTTTACGGTGGCCAATTGACATTATCAACCCAGTTGATAAAACCAAATTATATTGTTATACTTCCCACCGACGCAGCACCACAGTTTCTTTAGAAACTTACCCCCTCTATTCATTAAATGATCAGTCAGTCTTCAGTCATTTTTCTTGCAACTTTGCCAAAATCGCGTTTACAGTAACACAGACAATCAGAATCAATTCGTGTCAATTTGGACCAGCAATTAAAAAATGCCTGTCTGAAAAATGTTTAAAATTAGCCGAGCTTCCGCATCACTTCATAGCATTTTTTTTACTGGAAACGGAAGTTCAAGTCGTGCAGTGGTTTATTTTGTCTTACCACTCGACTTTAATTTGTGATGTTCGCTATAAATTTTCGCCCAAAATTGAACGCTATTAACATCTGTAGAACTAATTAACTGACAGAGATAAGGGCCGGGCTTGTGTGGTAAAGCTTGGCTGCTCAATCATGCACTATCGATGCAAAAAAATTGATTAACTTTGTACAGTTTGTGAGCATTCTCCGGAAATCGCCATGATCATGCAACCGGTTTCTGCAGAAGCGGCCACTACTCCAAAACCTCAGCATACTTACTAACAAAAAACAAATTGCAACCAAAAGCTTTCACCCAAATTTCCCCCCCCCCCCCCCCCCCCAACCTAACTTAGCCCAAAGGCAGAATTCCGATTGTAAATGTTCTGTAAACATGACAAAAGAAATGGCTGGTCATGTGCTCATATAAATGTGTCCGCAGTTTCCTGAACAATCTCTAGTGATCTCCGGTTTGATTAACGTGGGATGCCTGTGGCTTTACGACGTTCCTGTTCCCGATCTGTTATTGCATGTTTGTTGAAAGGAATATTTGTAAAGCCAAATTTGGAATCTTGGATTCACGTCGGCAGATGGTGATATCGATAATTCGCTAGACAGGGAAATACCAATCTGGCAAGTCGTCGTTGAATATTGGTGAGGAACCTGGCTCATAAAATATAGACGTTGGAATTCGCGGTAAACACACGTTGGTGAGGTAAATGTTTTAAAATACAATGAGACAAATAGTAAGATGCGACAGTAGTTTTAACTAGACAAAATATTTGCAGTTCAGAAAGCTCTGGTTCTCCGTTATGGTCGACATAAAGTAAACAGTCATAACTTTCTTTTAAAGGCCTACTGAAATGATTTTGCAACCGTTGTGCGTTTCAGAAACTCCACGTGCAATTTTTACCCACTGCTCACTACAGTATTTAAATATCACCAGCGGGTTGTTAGTATTATATGGATACAAACTTGAAGTGATAAATTAATGATATCAAGTGCTGATTAAGATTATTAGTATTCCATGGTAAGTACACGGAACTGTTTCCATTGAACTAAATCGCCTCCAACAAGATAAGGTTTGAGACTTTTAGTAGAGAGAAAATAGCCTGGTACATAATGCAATTATGTTTTGGTGCGCTTTGTCCAAGATACCGTACCGGTATTCGTGAAAGTTTTCACGACAAAGAGAAACTTTACGCGCCGATGTCGGTTAATTATCATAATAACCGCGAATAGGTTTTCTTCGGCTTTTAGACTTTCTAGCATTCTTCATTTGTATCGGGCTGTCAGCGTTCGCTGACGAAGTACACATTGGACATCGTTCAAACGCGTGTGCTGTCCACAGATGAGTATAGCAACACGACAAAGCTGGTACGACCCTGATAATTTCGGTTTAGACTTTCTATCCTAAAACGTGGGATACGACAACAGTCATCCAAAATCACGCTCGTAAATCAGCGTCTAATTCAGCCCTAGATCAATGAACAATTTTTATTGCAAAATAGTAAGAATGAATTTCATAACCATGTCTCAACGCCTTCTAGGTGTGTGGGAGATAAAAATATAAAAAATATCAAGTATCAAAACATTGTTCGCGTGGATCGGCGGCGATATGCCCCGACTTGTATTTAGCGCATCGACTTTGCCAACAGCATAGATTGATTTTTGTTTTTATTGTATGGAACTGTAAACATTTATTAACCGAATGATGGCAATTTACACTAACTAAAAATAACGTGAAGAAAACAAAGACTAAAAGCACTTAGATCGTGACCTGATACTAAACTAATGCAGCCAGAAATCAATAAATATCGAAATGTAACATTACGTTTTCTAGACACCAGCAATACTTATCTCTACAAGTCTTTGAACAATAAGATAATTAAAAAACTGTACGAAAGTGACGAAAGTATCTCGCCTACTCCTACGTAAATTTAATATACTAGTAAAGGTTGCATTTTGCATCGACATAACTGACATTTCTTTATTGTACTTTAATATGGCTGGCCCCTTCTATGAGACTTGCGCGCAGGGAGTCATGGTAGTTATATTCAACTTCGCGCGTCAAGTCTCGAAGATAAATGTAACTACCATAATTCCCCGCGCAAAAGTCTGATATAGGGAATAGACCAGTGTCGATATATTAATCCTAAAACAATAGACATCACTACGAGGCTCTAATAAACCCCACAAACTCTATGGTTTATTCCCCGGAGCCTCGTACTGAAGTCTATTGTTTTAGGCTGAATTTTAAAATCTCGAAATTGGTCTATCGAGGATTGCATCACAGATTACTTATACTGATGTGTTTCTTATTTTACTCTTCATCGTGACTTTCCAATTTGGATTTTAAGGGCAAACTAGTAGAGAAAATGGGTATGAATGGGTATAGATTGGTCGGGCAGCAGGGTTGGCGCAAATTACATTTACACTATTTTTTGGTCCCAAAAAGAATGGGCTTTTCGAAAACAGCGCTAGCGTGGCGCACCCATCCCCCACCCCTGCTGACGAGTTTCCTCGGAAGGCCGAAGGATAACACTATGATAGCAATATTCTCCTCTCGCTATGATTACTCGGTGTAGTTTAATTTTTGGTGTTTTTCACCTCAACACAACGTAATGCCGAGAATTCAAAGCTGCCGGCGGATTCACTGTTTGGGGTTCGGCAATACCTATCTGCCAAAAGGTCAGTGGAGTTTTAGACAAAACAGATTTCTGTTTTGCTAACAAATTGAGAACTAGAAGAAAACTGAAACTCCGGATGCGGTTTGCTTGTGACGGCGGAAACAGAATGATAGTTATCTTTGATATTTACGTCGAGTGGAGCATGTCTCGGTTTAAAAATGCCAAATCAACTGCTAATAACACCCGGGGGGGGGGGGGGGTGGGCTTCAATATGTTAAAGACGGGGTTGCCCGTTGAAAAATTGGAATAAAATCGCTCATGATAAAGAATACCAAGCTATTGATTGCACAAACTTTTATGAGTCCACTGAAAGATACCATTTGTAACGGCTGTTCGATCTAGACTGCCTGCACAGTAAGACGACTTTATTTCTTCACGTCCAACCCGCGGGCATCCCGTCCCGTCCCTTCCTTACGGAAGTTCCTTCCCCCTCTTCTCCAGAGGATGCGATCACAATACGTGTGGTCTTCGAGCCACTGGTTTGTCCAACCGAGGACTCAACTATATTATAGAGCAGGGCTCAGTGAAGTAAATCACATTTGCGTGATCTAAAAAGGAGGAGCGTTCAAGAAATAATTGATCGTGCTTCAAGGAAAGATTACTTGAACCATCTTGTAAAGCAGCACTCCGAACCTGCTTTGTTGCTTTAATATAGCAGATAGCAGTCCATCATCACTGGTCACCTCTCATCACCACACATTCAACCTCTGATCGGAAGAACACGACCTAGCAGAGCTTAGGCCAACTTAGGCTAATATTTTTCTCTGAAACGATAGGTTCTGCCAAACTTAGAATGGAGGGTGTGTTTGGACGTCTGCCGCCTTATGCAGTACACAACATCAACCTCAATTCGTTAAATATGGACTTTGTCAACCCCGAGGTGCCCCTGTATGGTGGTAAGTTCCGTTGTATTTAATCTAACGGGGTAATAATCCTTCATATATTCTCAAGTGAACTTCCTATAACAGATTTTGAGTTCATGCACGCTACCGCAAAGAACATTAGCTAGCCACGCACAAAATAATGATTTGATACGAGGTTTGTATTGTAAAGTGAATGTTTATTTTCTCTCAGTTGTGTTCATTTTATGGTTTGTCACATGATTTCTCCATTAGAAGTTTATATCGAACGCTTTCGTGTATGGTTAGTGTTGTTGAGTGTAGCTTTCAGTCTTATCCAGGAAATAGTGCTTACAAAAGCCGAAAGTCGCACAAGGATGATTTTCCTAACGTCCTAAGTAAGTCGTTCATATCTGAGAACTCAGTGACACAGCAAAGTTGATCCTTTTAATTTGTCTTCTGTTTTTCTGTCATAATCCTTCTGCTTATCTCGTTCTTTAAAGTAATCCCTTCCGAGATCCAGATGAACACTTAATTTTCTGAGTATTTCTTGATGTTTGAACAGCGTTCCATAGCTTAAACATTCTCCTCCCCCAGATCATTTCCATAGCAACGCAGTACATTTTGTACGTGTTTCCGGAAACTCTGAAACAATCTGTAACTTTCTTGTGACAAGTGACAAATTTTCAATTGTTTTATTTATTTTTCCGGGAGATTGCTACAATAATCGTGTTAGCGTCGAGGGTTGCTCGCGTTATCCTCAACGGACCATTATCTCTTCCAAGCAAATTAATAAAACCAAGATAATCTCATAATAACGATCTGCACGAGCAATGTCACGATATGTGAAGGCAGGCCTCCAGCTGAACTGTTGATAAAACTGCGAATTTTGATAACAAATCGCTCAGAAGCATTTTGCCACCATTTGGACCAACTGAAGATCAAAATTAATGGCGTTCAACTGGGCAAGGTACTATCCCCACTGGGATTGCATTCAATGTTTAGCATCAAGATCATTGATGGAAGGTAATTATTTTCAACGTCTATCACACTGAGTTTGGGAACATTTTCAAAATCTTTTATGTAAATCTTAATGCAAAGGTACATCTGAAAGGCCATTTTTTCACCGCTTAACAATTGATTGTAATATTTACCTAGAAAAGTAAAGTGAACAAATTCAGTGAAAATGTAAAGCCTGCTCAGTTCAACTTGCTCATAGCTAACTGTTTCTACTCTGAATTTCAGCTCTAGGCTGCCTCTATACTCCCCACTTCTTAGCAAAACTCAAAAAGAACTTTGAAGTGAATGCGTTTAAAGTAACCGCATATAAGAGGTTCGTCGACGCCCAAAACAGTCACTGCTTTTCGTTTGTTTGTTCGTTATTTTTTTTCTAGGCCCTTCACGGAAACAGCGCAGAGAGCGAACAACGTTTACTAAATCTCAGCTTGAAATCCTTGAAGAGCTTTTTGCAAAAACGAAATATCCTGATGTCTTTATGAGGGAAGAAGTTGCCAATAAAATCAATCTTCCTGAGAGCAGAGTTCAGGTGAGAACGGAACTTCTCATGAAACTGCATAAAATAGAATTAATTGTTTTACCTTTGTTGTTGTAGCTTCCGTTTTTCTTCATGACTGTCACTTATGAATTACCGTCAGCCCCCTCTAAAGGATTCTACAGGTCTGGTACACTAGCTTATCAACCTCGTTCCCAGGGTCTCTCATCAGAAGAGAGACCCCGGGATCGAGGTTGCTAGTTTATGTTTTGTCCACTTCACTTCCCGCCTCGATTAGCTCTTGCTAACTGCGGGTTATGGGAAATATTTCCCTTTTTCCATTTTAGTTTACGTTAATGCATTACTTGTTGTTTCTGTTGTTGTACGAATTGTTATTTTCACTCAATAGTCGCTTTATTGTTTTCGTGACGTTATAAATTAACCAAATAAAAGACCGTTATTATGGAATGTTTTTTAAAGAAAAATTGTTGTCTCGTTTATTTATACAGCTCTTTCTCCTGTCAGGTCTGGTTTAAAAATAAACGAGCTAAATATCGACAGCAAAGAAAACAGCAACAAGAAACAAAAACTACATCAGAAACTGGAAAAGGAAACTCATCCCCTCCCCCACCCCCACAGGACCAAAATAGAGCTTCCGTGAAACTACCAAACAGCTACAATTTTAGAGGGGTGACCTTACCACAGGATGATATAGCAGAGCTTCTAAAGCAAAACTGTCAAACACTAGCAAGTATCCAGAGACAAGGAAGAAATCAGCCCCCCAGATCAGAGGATAACAACATTGACAGCTTTTTGGCGGGCATCGCCTCAGCATCAATGCAACCTACTGAGCTTCATCCAAGCAAAGATGGGCAAAGTTTCCCAAATGTTACCAACATCGCTACACCAATAACAAGCGCAATGGTAATCAACCCGATGATACAGGCCAAATACTTCACGACCGGCAACAATGTAACAATGTGACATGTTTTAGCTGGCTTTTCCTCGTGAAGGTTGCAGCGCTTCTGATATTTAAATATCATTAAGTGATCAACTTCAGTGACTAAACGATTATTTTACTCACGACCACAAAATGCCTCGTCGCGTTGAAAAAGGCGAACGGCAAACTTAAAAAAGGCGAGAAAATGTTGATTCGATCACTTTTTCTTTTGTTCGCGTTTATCGGTTTGGCTTATTTGAATAGCCTTATCTGTGCTCACTGGCGTTATTCATTGGCTAACGTAACATCTGAGCTACGATACATGGAGTATATCTCCTTTTATAAGTACAGTGACTGTCTGCTTTTGCAAACAATTATTTTCTACCAAAACTTGCCCAACCAGTTTTAATTCTTCAATAAAACTTTTTGCAACAAAATAATATGTTAACTCAGCCAGCCAGAGTTTGTCGGACGTCCCTTTTTCTTTTTAATCAGAAAGAAGACATGCATTTTAATTAATTATGAAAGATTCAGCCATGAACGAACACATCGCTGAATAACGAACACTGACAATGACTTCACTGACACTTCATACATTCTTTGCTTCAACGATATTGCCTTGACTGCTCTTAGCGCCTTTGGCCTTTTGTCATCAACATTACTTGTTTTATAGTACTAAATTTTGGAACAAAATATGATTATTTTCTTATGTCCAACTTAAGTGACGGTAATTGATAGCCACGGGGTTTATTTTAGAAAACAAATTAGCAAAATGTTAATATCGTAGTTTTATCATTATGCGATCAGGAGAGACCTAACAGTCTTCAATTCTTGGTTTGCACGTGACGTCAGAAAAAACTAAAATTAAAAATTTTGAGTTTTCAGCTCCATCAGGTAAAAGTCATTTTAAACATATATCTGCTTGCCTGTTTTCAGCTCGGTAGACGGCTTTGTTTTCAATACAGAACAGTTTGAATTTCAGATTTTTCACAATGCGTGACATCGGCATTGTTTCTACGTAACATGTTACGTGCACGAAAAGATCGATTCGCCTTGTGTTTTCGAGTTCTGAGTAACCGATATGTCGAGGGAAGTGTTTATGCGAATGTTTTCAAGTTTAACAGCGAGAAGAAACGTTTTGAGAGAGCCAAACTAAACTCCAGATGTTTCCACTGGTTTCCGGCCGCCATGTTGGAGTCCCTCAGAGGGGCTCCAACATGGCGTCTCCATACTAAACACTATAATTTTCAGTGATACACTTCGTCGAATAACTCCAGTTCGGAATATCGTACATCCCCGAAACTTTGGCACGTTGTTTATTTATTACTCTTCTACGATATTTCAATTTCTTGACTCAATTTATTGAATGGTAAGCGATTTTATTTCTTGCGTGCGTGAAACTTGCGTGATATTTGCGTGACGTGAAAACCACCAATAAAAATGGCCTTACTAACTTTGCTGCTTTTAAAAAGGAAAATAAAGTTTCCTGGTGAGGCTATTTTGTTAGTACGCGCGTTAAAACTTCAAGTCAAATTTCGTAGTCGTAGTCGTCCTCGTCGTAGAATCTAAACCTCTCTAATTAATGTCTTGCCTAAGAACACGAATTCAACACAACGTATTGACTTCTGCCACGGCTGGATACTTTCTCTGCAACTAAAGATAAATGATAATTTAAATTGTAAATCTAAAAATCTAATTTATCTTATTGAATGTAAGAGGTACACAAAACAGAACATCGGAGAGACTAAACGCCAGCTACACGAACGCTTTGGCGAACATCGTCGTTCCATCCAGAATCACCATCAGCTTATCAAGCCCACTCCTGTTTCTGCACATTTCAACCAACCTGGCCACTCCATTGACCATCTACTTTTAACTCCCTTGGAACTTATTCACAACAACCGTGACTCCGTACAAAAAGCACGTGAGGCACATCTCATAAACAAGGCAATGACACTTGAGCCGCTTGGTATTAATAGACGCGGTGAACAAAATTAGACTATTTTTAACCTATCATAGCCTCTTATTTTATATTTCAAAGCTCTTATATGTAACGGTCATTTTGTATTTTTTGCATTCATTTTTTAAGCCCCCGTAGAAGGTTTGTTTTTCAAACCGAAATATCGGGCAAATATATTGTACTTACTTTTATGTAATTTCATTTCTGTTTAAATTTTTTTTCTCTTCGCCGTGGGGATCAGTCAACCGTTTTTTGCACAGTATCTTGCCTTTGTAACCCGTTATATATATATTAGTCTGTTCCAGGCTCTCAGACGCGTATCCTTTCTTCGCGAGCCCCGCTAATCTAGGAGCCTTGAACAGGCTAGTTATTATGTAAAAGCTGCTTAAGCTTTTTAAAACTCATAAGGCTTAAAATAAGAGCATTTCTCCGAGTGTGTGGGTTGGTATCGGAGTGGCCTTTTGATAGAATGTTTCGTATGCCATGCATACAGTTCGAGATGTTGGCGTAAAGGCTGGTAACATCTAATAAGACTGTAATTGCATTCTGTGGGACTTTCGTCCTCTCTATGAAACTGATGAAGTCTTTTGTATCTTTGAGGTAAGATTTCTGTGATTTGGCTTTCGGCTGAAGGATGTAGTCTATAAATGATGATATTAGTTCTGTCTAATCCCGGGTTAATCCCCGCCCAAAGGATAGCACAATGTTCCAAATGAGGCTAATGCCCGGCATACCGAAGCACAGTGTATGCACCTAATGCCCCGCTAATCCCCGCATAGTCTCGGGGTTGGGGGGGGGGGGGTTACATTGACTCAGACTGGTGCATTAGTATGGAGACGCAATATTTTTGTCCTTCCGTGGGACCCAAATACGGCTGCCGTGATGCACGAAAAACCATCTGGAATTTAGTTGTGCTATAATAGCGAATACTTTTGGCTCATGAGCTATTATACTTCCACATACACACCACTTATTATATCTGAAATGCTCAATCATCTGAAGATCTAAAGGATAGTTTTATTTCTAAACAGGCAAAACAGTCTTAATTATCACGGTTCTCAGTTTGATGTAACATACGGGTACTATCGAGCTGAAAATTTGCGAAAAGATATATTTTTAGTTAGCCTTACACCTAGCGGCACCGAAAATTTGGCGTGCCTTGCGAATTTTGATTTCAGAATTTTAATATTCTTGGTTACATTTAACCTCTGCTTTAGACACTTTATTTGTGCTCAATTTTAATTTACTTCCCATATGGACCACAGGGACGGCGGAGCGTATTTGAAAGTGGGGGGAGGGGGCGGCGGCTTGAAAGCGATCGCCAGGGGCGCGAGTTTGTAGGGGGCGTCTTTGAAATCTAGAGGATCGGAAATGGTATTTTCAACGTTCTCTATGATATATTTCTTAAAAAAAAGACAACCTGGATAACTGTAAAAAGACAGGTACTTTTTGTGCTACAGCAATATTTTGGAAGTTTGTAAGCTTGATACATATTTTTCAGTCTTCCACGATGTATTCCGGCTTTAGTACACTTACCTGGGTTTTTACACAGGCTCCCCGTGTGTGGAAGAATGCGCGTAAGGAAGTACGTAACCACGAACAGCTTCCGACACGTTTTGAACAAGATTGTAGCTTTGTAAATTCGGTGTCACTAAATGAAGCAAGTAGCATTCAAGAACTTGTTTCATCTGGTTAGTGCCCTACGTATTTTACGTCTTTTTTCAAATAACTATTGAGCATGAATTGAATTAACGTTAACGGAAGTATTTTGTTTGCCAATAACCTCATCTCGGCAGATAATCTGTGGTGAATCGGACTTTTTCCTTTTACGTTTTCCTTTTTCTTTAGTATTTACATTTTCCTTTTTTCATTATTTCTTAGCGTGACAGTGAAGACCACCGATTGAACAACTCGTGAATATAAACTGAAAGGCATGAATAAAAAATGAGATAAGAAAAAAAAGTTCCTGTGTTTTTTGTTACATTTAACCTCTGCTTTAGATACTTTTCTGCTGGTATTTGTGCTTAACTTTAATTTACTTCCCATATGAACCAGTACTCAACAGACATGAGTAATCTCTGTCACGCTATTTAGTGTGCCTCATATGTGAAATTGAGTGTAACTAATGTGCGAGCCCGCGAGCCGGAGCCTCGAGCCACGAGCCGCGAGCCTCTCTTTGCGAGCCTCCGTTTTTCGCCATAATTTTAGCTTTTTGCTGAAATTTAGATGCAAATTTACCGACAAGCGATCATGTTAAGGATAAGAAAGTGATCTGCCTACAACAGTTGCACCTTGCAATTTACCGCATAGATCGCGTGACAAGACACTTCATCAGGTGGGAAAGAAATGAACTCTTGTTTTAGCTTCTTGTGTAACCATTCTGTAGGGGTTCCTTAATTTTCACTGACTTATTGTTGGGAAACGAAGAAGAAAAAGAAAAAAAAAATAATCGCCGCATTCAACGGGGCTTAAGTTCGTCGATCAGAATGGAACTGGTGCTTCCTTGTGGTATCGGTTTCAGACGAGACAAAAGACTAATGGTGGATTTCCACTGTCGCGTAATTTTTTACGTGCGTAAATAAAATCATAGACGATGTATGGAAAACTTGCGTGTACGTTTACGCTAGTCGTTCATACATTGTCTCTAAATTTTTTTACGCACTTGCGTTTACGTGCGTAAAAAAATTTAGAGACAATGTATGAACGACTGGCGTAAACGTGTATGCACGTTTTCCATACATTGTCTCTAATGGTGGATTTCCACTGTCGCGTAATTTTTTACGTGCGTAAATAAAATTAGAGACGATGTAAGGAAAACTTGCGTGCACGTTTACGCAAGTCATTCATACATTGTCTCTAATTACGCGACAGTAGAAATCCACCTTAAGAGGCAAGTAAATTAGGAAATGAAAGCTAGTCTAGAAAAGAATAGAGTGCCAAATTAAACGAAGATTATATAAACCATGCTGTTTTCTCTTTGCATGAACTCGACCCTTTGTCACTGAAGATACCACAAAGAAGCACAAGTTCACTTCCGATCACTTAAGTTAAGCCCTGTTTGGCAGGGTTAGTATTGGGATGGGTGGCAGACAGGAATATTAAACCCTGTTGTTGGCTCTTTTCAGACAGTCTTTTTCCATTTTCAATGAATATATCAGTACAGTGAAATTTGAAGTCCTTCTTTTGTCCTTGTAAAGGCTTCTTAATTTACACTTTGTTGTGTAATCTTCCCAAAACCCGTAATCAAATTAACGATCGTCCAGTCTTGTTGTAGTTTCTTGTTACTTCTTCGACATTTTGTTGGGCAATAACAATTTAATACAGGGGAAGGATATTATTGAAAGAAAGAAAGAAAAAAAGAAAAGGCGAAAAAAGGTAATGGTTGGAACTTGACTTGTGACTCGAACTTGACTCGTGTTATGAGGAAACTCGCTCTTCATAAACTATTAAAATAGGACGGAAGAGCGAATGGATATACAGAATGACAAATGAACAAATGTCACCAACATAGGAGTCGCAAGCCTGCCAACCCGATTTTTTCTATAAAGTACTTTTCACGTTACCGGTACTTATTTTGCCGGTAGGAAAACAAGGGGGTCCATGGACCCAGTCCATAGAGGGGGTCCATGTTTTGTCCTCTCCCAATCAATTTGTATCTCACAGCAACCGCTTCGGCGACTAAAAATGGAAACAGAGCTTTCTTCCGCTCTGCCGTTCGATGTTATATCTTAAAATTGATATTTGGTTTATAACAAGAGATTTTTTTCTGTTACTTAATTATGTAGAAATGACCCGAGCGCGTTTCCTTTTGGTCGCTTCGCTTTTGTCGGGCCAAAACTGAGAATTTAACACAATAAACGAGAAGGATGAAATTTAAATTTAATATATAGTATTATATATAAATACGTATACTAGCATTTTATGGGCCTCTAAAGTTGATCCATATTTTAACTTGTCACAAAACCCAAAAAACCCGTTATTTTCGGCAGGTCATCACGGATATTCAAACTTTGAAACAAGGCATAAATTTTGCACTTTTAGAAAGATAAAAGGTCCTTCTTCGAGTTCTCAAATTTCAAGTTTGGATTCTTCTCATTGTTGTGTACGACCTTGCTGAAGTTGCTCTATTTTTTATTGCTTTTACGGTAGGTTTATCCGCCGACTACCCGCATTTAAAACTTTTCGATTTTTCAGAAAAACGAAAAAACTATAGAACTTTCTGATATTATTACTGGAAATAGTTCACCAAAGGGGTCCCTGAGGTAAAATAAAATGAAATTTGAAATTTTCTTCCTGTCGTCTAATTCTTCAAATTTTGGGTCATCAGCACTTAAGCAGGTGTCTACGTGCAGATAGTTGAATATTAAAAAGTAACGAACAAAGGCTTGTTAATTTTTTGCTTAAAATTAGTCGAAACACCTGCTAACGGTTTGGCATTAGTTGCCAGGGAAACCAGACAGCCGTTATAAGCAGCAAAGTGTGTTGCAGTTTAACTTCATTTTCAACACAGTATATTTCAATTTGGTTTTATGAAGATTTTAAAGTCTAAATTAGTTATTCTTTTACTCGCGGAGGAGGCAATTACTGTAGAAGCCGAAAAGCGGTTTGCGATTTTTTTCTCGAGTGGAAATTGATTATTTGAATATCCTGTTATCGCCGGAAATAAAGAAAGCGGTCAGTACTTTTAAGGTAAGGATCCCAACTTATATGGTGCTAAATTTTAGTAAAATTGCCTAAACGCCGGGCTTAAAAATTTCCAAGGATGTATTAAATGTTTAGAGTTAAATTTCCCAAGTGTAACGGATTAATCTTTAATACCAAAAAGCAATGCTGGCTACTTCTCTAAAGGAAAGGTTAAGGAAGTATGTCAAACCACTAAATATTTTTTTTGGATTGATTTAAGCGTATTACACAAGATATATACTTGTTACCTGCAAAGACCAGCGTCCGGACTCCATTCGTCGCTAGCCGTATTTTATTTCAGCCACAAATTTTGTTTACCAACATTGCATGGTTAAATTTATTTTGAACATAGATTCTAAAACTATAGTACTATATCTTAAGTGGCCGCAGAAAGAGTGCGGGCTATCTTCAGTGTAAATTCTTTCAACGTTTCAAGTAAAAAAAACTCCTCTATGAAGTATTTACTGAGTCATAATACTTGTTTTATACATATATGACTCAGGTCATTCTCTCGCGAAGTCAACGCGTTTCAAAATTTGCAACAGAAATGCAGCTGACTACTAAACTCGTTTTTAATTTTCCATGTGAATCACAGGCATTGCATTTGATACTTTCACCAGGTTTCTTAAGGCTCCATGCTTAATATTAAGCGGTGTCTGTCGGCAGAAGTGAAATTCACCTCTGACGTTTCAATTTGGCGTTCGATCAGAAATGCAAACATTCGGTGATTTATACTTGTGACATGTAAAGTTAAGATTGTTTTTAATATTTTATGCGTTTAGTGGTTTGCAACATTCTTTCAAATTAAGAAATTAGCATGCATCCCAGGTTCTAATGCCGTGCACAAGGGCTCTCCGAGAAGCAATGGGAACTAATTCGGATAGTGCGCCGTCTTTTATCACTTCGTACTCTCTTCAATTCTAACCAAGATTTTAAACAGGGTGGTAAATAAAAGGAGGTAATTTCACAATCTTTATGCATTTTCTGATGTAAAAAATTTTTGCTGCTACTGTAAAAAATTATTTATCTGTCTGTAAAGTACAACTCTCTTATGTTACTCAATTTGTCAATACACTGTATTTTCCAGCTAATGTTCTCTCTTGTGATACATGTCTTTCACAAAAAAATATCACCTCTGAGTATTGCTACTGATTGATTCATCCGATCTTTAAATAGCGTTTTTGTTGCGATTTTAATTCTTCGATTTCTCCGTAGTTTTAACCAGTTCGAAGTTGGTGCACGTCGTAGTTCCATTCTTCTCGACCTGTCTGGAAATGAGGAAAAGCACTGTCTCTATTGTCTGATATATTATGTTAAATTGAATTAATTGTATCTTGCAGATCAAGCCTCGCAATGTCGGATATTGACAATGAAATGGATATACGGTTTGAGGTTAGGTTTTTGTGTTTATAGTTTTTTGGTTAAATATATTTGGTCAAACATAACTTCAGATATCTCAACGGACGTTTCAAGAGTTGCAACTATTTGAAGCCGGGCTACAAGCTCGCATACATCACTGTTTCTTTTCAAACAATGAAAAGTTTGGAAATATATTTTCTGCGTGTTATTTTGCTCTATATTTTCAGGAATTGGCGCAAACTGTTAGGAATGAAAGCAAACCGGGAACTCAAGCGAACTCCCCAAGACAAGAGGATAATGAAACGGTAAAGATTACGGCAACTAAATAGACAGAGCGAGTTTCAGTTCGTAAAACCAAAATAAAAGTAATTACTTAATTACTTTTGTGAAGGCAATCCAATATGAACCAATCAAAACTAGAATTAGAGGTAGCCGACACAAAAGCGCGGGAAAACGTGCGCGCGCGAGTCACGATTGGTTTTGGTTTTACTCCTGATTGGTTGAAAAAGTCGCGCGAGATTTTTAAACCAATCGCTAAGCGAAGTATTTCAAAACCAAAGCAAACGCAGACACTTAATTAAAAGCCGCTCTATCTTTGTTGTTTGAAGATTAGTTTGTCTGTCCTTAGTGTAAGGCATCAATGGGGAGGCGATAACTTTGACGTTTAACTGTTAAAACTTGTTCGAAATATTGCTTTATTAAACGTTTTAGGACAGGTCATGACGGGTAATTCTCGATGGCTCATCAATTCACGTTTGACGATTAACACTTTTCCATTGTTGATGGTTTGTGGGCGTTTGTCAGTGTTGTATTGACTTATGACTGAGTTGTAAGCATAGTAGTAGTGACTATCTCCTTTTTTAAAAGTACTCATTGTTCAAGACCAACATCTTTATACAAAATTCGCGAAATTCTACAAAATCGTCAGATTCTCAAATGATTACTTATATTGGCCTTGCAGGAAAAACGTCAAGTGGTCCCAGAGATTCCAGTCAAAGAGAAGAATCCGCCCGAAAATAAAACGACGAGAGAAGTACGTCTAAGGACTCTTCGTCCGTTAGACCAGGAAAATACAACTATATCAATAAGCCTTATTTGATTACGAATTTCAGTACGACTATAGCCTTCAAAAGAGAGAGAAAAATGTCTAAGTAAATTTGAGTAAGTTTTATCGTTTTTTAGATATTTTTGGCATTATTTATTCCCTTGAAGTGACATGTGTACTGCAATGTCTTTATTCGCAGGAAATCACGGACAGTCGTGATAAGAATGAAAGCCATGCTTCGCCCAATGAGTCAAAGAACAACGCAGATGAAGTAAGAGTGATATTACTACTGCCTGTTTATGCATGGTAGAAATTAAACGTTTTCGTTGTCTAAGCGTTTTGCATTTGTGTTTCTTATACCCATTCTAACATGTTATTATGGGAGTTTGTCTCTCTGAGGAACAACCTTCAATTTTGGATAGGTGTGTGCCGCGAAGATTCTTAAACCCTGGGCGTATTTGAGGATTCAAAGTTAGGTATCAAAATTTGATACCTCACTTAACGACAAAACCCGAAAAATGACACTCTATTCAATCCTGGTGGCTTGAACAGCTCCACACTGTCCAGAATTAGAGTAATTAATCTCGCGCGTGTAACAAGCTGCAGGTGCGTAGACAGGATTTTCCCGCCAGGCAGGTGGGTGGGAGATTCCATACCCATTGTACTCACCAGATTGTCATGTCGACATCCACACTGTGTGTTACTTGTTCACGTAAAAGGAGTTTCACAAAGAGGGGTCACAGGCACCCCAACGAACCCCCAGCCCCGCTTGCTACGCCCTTGAAGCGGCATGGGTAAGCAACAATTCGTTTTTAACTGTAAAATGAATACCGTAAGTTTATAATAATTATTTTACAGGCATTGGTCGAAGAGCCGGTAGATGATTCTCCAAGACAACAGGAGAACAAGATATTAAGAAGCGTAAGCAGAAAAGAAAACTCTTTTGAATTTACATGGAAGAAAGAAGTTCTACCTCAGTCGTGACTAATGAGGTGGAAGAAAATACCCACACACGTTGATATAAAAACCAATCATGTAATTAAATGAGTCGAACAAACATTTCGCTATATTTTGCTCACTATAACAAAAACTGACTTTCTGAATTAATATTTCTCCTGTATTTTTGCTGCTAGAATTCCTTCCTTGACAAATACTTGAGCGAAAGTGAGCCAGAGGCTGAAAAATCAGAAGATCAAAAACAAGACGAAAAGCAAGCTGAAAGGTAGGATTGCCTCTGGATAACTAATGTCTAACTTGAACCATTTGACGCGAAACTTCACAAAAAGTACTAGCATTTAGTATACTTTTGGGCCAGAGAGTACTTCATGTTATTTATCAGGCATTAGCCAATTTACTTTAGCTTTGGTTTATCGAAGGATAACGAGCAAACATTGAAAGACACTGATTTTTATGCATTGTGTATAATAACTTTCATATACGCGAGACAAGCTTCTATCTACTAAGAACATAAGCCATCTAAAATATGGACTTTAGGGTAACATTTAGTAGCGATAGCGAGAACCTCGTATGAACATGTTACCGGTCCTTAAAAGAATAAAACTCGTAAAAAATATTGTAATCAGTGTTAAAACAAAGGAAATCGGAACCGTAACCGTGGTTTTCGAAATGTGATCTTAATTAGCATAGATTTTACGATTTCATTTCTACGTTTTCTCCGTACCTTTAGTTTCGATTGAGAAGATATATCAAACACTCGAGACAGTGTTTCATCACATTTCCAAACACCTCGAAGTTCGTCAAAAATACTCCGCTGCGCGTCGTATTTTCAATTCTCTTCTCGGTGTTTGGAAATGTGATGTAACACTGTCTCTCGTGTTTGATACATTACTTCTTAACCTTTTTCTTTTCATTATTTCCATTCTTTTATCTTTACAGAAAGTCGGTTAAAAAGAAAGTACAAAAGAAAGCTAACAAAAATAAAAAAGGAAAAGAGCTTTATCATCGCAAACAATCCATGAGATGGAAAGATTTGCGACTTGTTGTTGGCGATGACAGGTAAGACGGGAACTGTCCACAAAAAACATAGGCACGTAAGGCATGCAATTGGGAGTGAGAGAAATCTGATTGCTTTTCAATACGTACATAAATCCTAATTCTGTTAAGGGTGAAGCTAAAATAATGGGAACTGAAATAAATATAGGAGTCAGATCGTCAAATGTAAACCTTTTTAACTGGATCCATAAGCTGCCCACACTTTTGCAATACAGAGTAAACAAGAAATTTCAATACAATCTGTTTTGCAGTGAATTAAAAGTGTGGCTTTGTTTTCTTTTATTATAGTGATGAAGAGGAGAAAGAGGTTGTGAAGCCGCTACAGCCTAAAGTGAAGCAAAATCGCAGAGAAAGGTAAGAGGATATGGTCAAGGCAGGCATTGCTCCTTGGTCGCGAGTTGTGTGCTTTATGTTTTAGGATTTATAGCACGCAGTCTGCATAATAAATCGATTATTAAAAACTTAACAACAAACCGACCATGGCAACCGGCGTCCAATACATAATAAAACGACAATTAAAACAACGAAACAATGGTAACCATGGCAACCAACGTCAAAGACAGGAGAAGCGTGAGTGTGAGCGTAAGCATACATTCTGTCCTCACATTTAAGAGAAGAGATCTGGGATCAAGAATGGTACGCATTTCGTTTTAAAAGATAAACCGAAGTCAATCGAATGAGGTTCACACGGCTCTGCCATTCAACACATGCGAATTTTATCGTAACTTTTTACTAATATATCTTTCATTTATTTATTCAACAAGCCGGAACAAGAGACAGAATTTGCACAGGCGGTCAACGGTCCCTAGAATTCCAACCGAGCAGGCGGAGAGCTCAACCGAAAGTGAAGAGGATGACGACAGGGTGTTGGACGGCAAAGTGGTGAGCCCGCTATACGGCCAGTGTTGGAAGCTGGAATAAACTAAAAACAAGTTAGGGCAACAAATGATAGAGATTTTAAAATTACAGCAATGGCTCTTGTCCTCTCCCTTACTTTTTGCTAAACTGTTAATTAATTTATCATCTGTCCCCAAGGGACCAAACAAAATCACTTTCACACAAGATTTATACCATTTCCTAGAAAATACAACCAATCAGAATACATGTAAGCCGTTGTATATTACATCCAACCCATTGTGCGCTGCGATCTCAGTTTTTTCTATGACGTGATATAAGAAAAGTGATTCGTGTGATATTCCATTTTACACCACTCGAAAGCGTTGCATAACTAGTATATAGACAAGATATACTAAACGTCGTTCCATCATTTGTGGGAAGGAGCAATGCACTTAGTTTCCATAATTCGATATGCCTTTACTTCGTTTCTTTGCGTGCATTCTATGTCAAGATCTTTGTTCTGTCCTTGCAGAGTGTAGCTGACCTTCCCTCGGAATATTGGCAAATACAAAGGCTTGTAAAGTTTCTAAAGGTAAGTGCATTTATTTTCCCGCAATTCTTACAACGTTTCTCCAAATCCAATTTACTTGAAATTGTCGTTTTCAGATTGGTAACCAGGTTGCCACGGTCATCACACTATGCGGCCTGACGGACTTCAACTTAGCTCAAGAGATGACTCAGATGGCCATTAGAGATGTTAACGGACTGACAATCCTCGTCAATATTCTTAGAACAGACCACGTAAACTGTCAGGTATAGAATTAATTTGTGCTTCTTGAAAATTCAAGTCTATTTTTGTGAATTTTTGTAATCCGTCGCAATCTTCTACATCCTTAACCACCTTTGTTCATTTTTTATTCATTATCACCTCTTTGGTGTTTTTCCTCCTTAGCAAACAATTATTTTGAGGTTTTTTCATTTTAAGGTGGCTCAAAACAATTTCAAGCACTAAATTTTCGAAAATTTCATGTGGCTCTGAAACCCCTTCACAGAATTTTTTTAAACTTTGCAAAAAGTTGCATCTTATCATGCTTATCAAAATTCAATAATAAAAAATGGGGGTCATCGAGCTCGTTTTTGAGTTATAAGCAGTTAAAGCTAAAATTAAGGGTGTTTTTAGCAGGTCATATGGTTTCTATGGTAACCTATTATGTCACGAAAATAATAACAACGTGTTCACCAATGACTGGGCAGTTTTTTGATACCATGATTGTAGCATCAACTGATAAAGAGTGGTTATAATGACCCATCAAATTCTAAGTCTTTGAAAGTGCTGGAAACTGTTTTGAGCCACCTTAAGGGGAAATTGATGCATCGAAAAGTAACCCAAATATCGTGACAAAGCTAGCACTTTTATGTTCTGTTGAAACGTATCGAATTGATATCATTCTCACATCGGTTTTCCTTCAGTAACTTATCAAATCAAAGAGCAAAAAATGTACACACCCACACTAACGGCTTGGTTTTCCCAACGTCTTGGCCAAAAAATCAAAAAGCAATAAACCGCATTTACAATTTTTTGACATAAGAGGGGAAAGCAAGTACAAAAAAAGTGTGATATTTTTGTTTATAAACATTAATTCATTCCCTGATTTTAGATTGGTGCCTTAAAGGTGCTTCAACAGTTAACTTTAAATAGCAAATACAACAGGCGAGCAGTAATTAACAAGGGAGGTTAGTGATCAATATTAAATTTCTCCTTGAAATGTTAATACGACATAGGCTCGCAATGCGTGCAGAGAGCTAGGAATCAGAGCTTCTCAATTTTTACAATTCTCTTTTATATAAGTTTAGAAAATGCCTGGATAACGGAAAGAAGAATTTTAATTTTGTGTTCTTTAGGCGTTCAGATCCTAGTGAACCTCATCACTCATGGTCCACAGGAAGTCCAAAGCTTAGCTGCAGCAAATCTGGCAAACATGGCGGAATCCAGCCTAGGAAGGAATATTCTGAAAAGATATGGAGGAATACAGAAACTGGTGAGACCTAAAAACGAAGCTCAACTCAGCTCAGGGAGCTTAGCAATGCTAAGGGCTGACTTGTCCCAATCTTCTCTTATATGAGACAAGTTTAGCACCGCGCAAGGGATGATAAGTAGGAGTCAATATCATTCTTCGTTCCCCCTGACTAAGAAAAAACTATACCCCAATTTTTGTGCCACGTAGGTGACTTGAGACGGGCCATGTCATGGCTAATGGTTAGCTGGTTTGACTATGGAATTGAAACTTATCATTCCTCTGTTTTCTCCTAATTGATTTTGGGCGAAAGAGTTTTTCACGGTTATTCTATCTAAGCCACTCGTATTTCATTGGGAAAACCTATAGCTGCGAAGGAGCCTGCGAACTCATGCTTTTAACTTCATACTCAAGGAATCATATAATTACTTAAGAATTTCAGTCGAACACAATTCTAGTAGAACACAGCGAGTTTCAATTGAGTGTCGTAAAGCCAAAACCAAAGTACTTACTTTGACCAATCGCAAAGGACGGAGACAATCCAGTGAACCAATCAAAACTCGAAGTAATTACTCCTAGCCGACACAAAGCGCGGGTAAACGTGCACGCGTGAGTCACGATGGGTGTTGGTTTCACTTTTGATTGGCTGAAAAAGCGGAGCGAAATATATAAACCAATCACTGAGTGCAGTAATTAATGCAAAAACTAAAGCAATTCGCTAATTACTTTCGACACTCAACTGAAAACCTCTCCAACACCACTTTCTCGTCTTTTTAAGGTCGATCTACTGGACTACGAGGACAAACGAACTCGAGGCACTGGAAGGAGATGCTCTGATAACCACTCCTTAAGCCACGACGGATCAGATCTGGAAGTTGCGCGTAATGCAGCACTTGCGCTTTGGAGTTGCAGCAAGAGCATGCGCAGTAGGTGCGTAGTCACACGGGTGTTCGCCATACGACAGAAACAACTAAGATACAAGACAAGTAGCAAAAATTCAAACGGACAAAAGGCTTGTTATGTTTGAAGCTTGCCTCTGTGAACATACATAGCGTACAGGGGTCGACGGGTGCTGTGGGATGCGTTGCTACGTAACGCATGTGGTGCTACGTAAAAAAGAATGAAAGCGTTCTTGGCTTCCTGCCCTTTGCCTTCTTGAATATAAAAGAGCGCGAAAAATACCCAGTAGTTTTGTGGTTCCCCTTTATAATTACCACCAAATTAATTGACGATCTAAAGCACTTAGTTTGTTTTACAGTAGTTACTTACGTTGGTTTCTTGATGTAGATCAGCAATTTTCAAGGCTGGTAGCGTACGGTTGCTTGCCAAACTCATCAGACTGGACAAAGAAGAGTTCCTCGTCCCTATTGTAGGACTTGTTCAAGAGTGTGCAGTAGAGGTAATTATCAAAAGGAACTTTAGATATAGAGATAGATACGCTTACATAAAAATATGAGTATCAACATGCGGTATTGATATCGGTTTGAGCACCTATAAAATTGTTTATTTTTATAGACATTCACACTTTTATTTCCAGACTCGTTTTAGAGAAGCCTTCTATAAGGAAAATATGATAACGGCGATTGTTCGCCGCTTGGTGACTGAAAACGAAGAGCTTCAAGGTTACTGCGCCAATACGATATTCAAGGTAAATTCATTTTTAACTTGTGTCAAGCGCGTGATTATGCAATCCGTGCCAAGCACAAAAATCATTTTAACCCGTGCCAAACGCGGGAAAACAAAAGACCCGTGCCAAGCGCAAGAAATCTTTTAATCCTTGTCAAACATGGGACAACACAAGACCGGTGCCAAGCTTTAACCCATGTTAAGCACGGGAAAAGTCGGGTAAACCAAATTACAATTAATTTGATTTGAAGAGGGCTAAATAAAAAAAGACAATCAGTATTTACCGCTTATCGTCCAACTTCATTCCCCGCCAATTTCTTGGCAGTGCGCCGAGGATGAACAGACGAGGAAAGCGGTTTATGAATGCGGTGGTTTGGACACACTCGTCTCGCTACTTTCTCGGCAAGATAACAAGAAGCTGCTGGCAGCCGTGACCGGTGCTCTCTGGAAATGCGCAATCAGCGACTACAACGTTAGAAGGCAAGTTCACCAGTATGACCTCCACAAGAATTTAATGGGTTATTCTGTATTGTTCAGTCTGTGTGGAGCCGTCGCTTAGTGCTATTTCCTCACGAACATAGAGTGGTAAAGTGATGACGTCACAAAAACTACATTTATGAAATTATGGGATTTACCGAGATATTCTGAAAGTACAAAATTACAGGGATTTGTATGGAGTCACTGAAGCATGAAAGGGCCAATATCTCACCCCCCAAATTGAAATAAGAAGCTGATTTTTGGCTGGTGAGCATTCTTCATCATGTACATTCTGAAGATCTTAATGCACCTCATAATTTCAAAAATTTAAATATTTGTGACGTCACACTTTACCACTCTATAGAGACCCTTGCACGCAGGCTAACTTGGGTTAACTGCTGTTACATCGGACATACAACGGTCTCCAATACTTTCATGTCAAAAGGCTCTATATGGCTATAATCAGGCACGCCTTTGTTTTCATTTATATGCGAGAATTTCGGGATTATAGTTTACGCGGCCGGAGCGTGTCAAAGCGAGAAGAGCTAGGTCACTAAGAAACTTGCTAAAAGTAAGCACTTCCAGTAACAATTTAAAGCAATGCAATAAGATTTCGCTTAGCTTTTCCGTACAATTTTCATAATTTCGATTTCATCGAAAATGGCGGAGGCTGCATTCGTTAATTTTTCTTTGTTATTCTTTGTAGGCTAATGGAGGTCAAGGCTTTGGAGACCCTTATTAAGCTTCTTCAACGTGAAGATGGCGAAGACGAACTGCCTGAACAAGTAAATATTGGAATACACCTTTACCCAGCAATATAGCGTCCAGGATGAATTTATGAAAATTTCTTTTCTACTTCGATCGTGTCATAACTTGACATTACATCATTTTATTCAAATTATTTTGAACTGGTCAGCTAGTCCACAAGTTCTGCTCGTTACAGCTAGCTAGGAGTTCTTTACATAACGTGGCGAACTGAAAATCGATGATGTTTCAAGCATTACAACTTCAGTGGATTAAAATTAATTGGTAGAGCTAGCGCTCAAAACGTCAGTCACTCTTTCTGTATTCTTCAGTGAGAGGGACTATATGTTGGTTTCAATCATCTGACACAGATCCAAAACAAAGTTAATTTACAAGTTAAGGCTACAATACTACTTAATTAACTTTGTTTTGTTAAGTTAAGTGTAGTATTTAGTTGTGCAAATTACTAAAAAAATCTAACAGATCCAAACGAGAAACTAAATGATTTGAATTTTCTCGTAATCAATTTAAAGGTTCAACTTCACATTGTTGGAGCCATTGGAGAAATTGCCAAAGATCCCAAAGGTCCACTGGAGGTGTTACGATGCAAAGGCTGTAGGACTCTCGTGGACATCCTTAACATTCCAAATGAGGAGCTTACTGGTACAGCGGCAAGGGCGATTGCAGCATGCGCTGTGGACACTAGCTGTCGATCGTAAGTTGTTGGAATGTTGAAGGAACGTTTCGTCGTACAATAAGGGGAATGGATGGGGGATCAACAAACAACTGTCGTGCATAGGAAAGTTTAAAATGGCTAACAGTTTCAAAAGCCTTACACACTCCTGACTGAGATTTTACGCTTGGAAAAGACTTTAATTCAATTAATCTGGATTTATATTGTATTTTATATGGTTCTCAGGGTTTTCAACAGACTGGAAGGGTTGAGATTACTGTGGTCACTTATGAAGTCAAGAAACAATAAAGTAAGTAGAGGTTACAGGTAAAGAGCCTAGTGGCCCATCAGGCCGGTTTTCACCCGGTTTCCTTAGCGTGAAGCGGCAGAGAGTATTTCTACTCCCCCCCTGGATGGGATGCTAGTCAATCACAGGGTTACCCCCAGCAGTATATTCGCCGGTACCCATTTATACACCTGGTGAAGAAAGGCACTGCGAGAGTAAAGTTACTTGCCCAAGAACACGATGCAGTGCCCCGGCCGAGGCTCGAACCCAGACCGTCTGATCCATAGTCCAGCGCACTAACCATTAGGCCACCATGCCTCCCAAGCAGAGGTTACACGTCACTTAATTTACCACGTAATCAAAATAGGGATTAAAATTTACCGTCTTAGCGTGAAATAACAAGATGTATTTTTCAATGCATAGGTAGTTGCCGGGGCAGCCTGGGGCGTATACAGACTGATGCAGGACACACCGGTATGAAATAAATTCTGTATCTGTATCGATATTTCCCGGAGGAGCATGACGTATGATAAGCGGACAGACTTTGCAATCATCACTTTTCGATAACACTTGTTATTCCAGCTAAAAGAATGCAGCATTATATTATCAAGACCATGAAAAATAACGCGACTTCATTTTCACGACTCAAAGGAAATTCATAATTATTGTTGTAGGAAGCGTGGGAAACCGCTCGATCATTCGTAGGTGGCCTGGATCTAACTGTTCGGTTGCTCAAGTCTGATGATTTGGAAGTAAGTAGATTAGCGCACCACTTCATTTTTTGTTAACTCTATAAAACAATAAATAATCGTCAAAATAATATTAATATCATCATCGTCATCGTCGTCATCTTAATTCATCATAATCGCCGGCCTTGTGTGGAAAGAGATCGTGACATCAACTCCCTTTATCAATCTTAATCTCTGGGGCCCAAGATCTGAATCACGCCTTCCGTAATTCGTCCCCCATAATGCTTCTCAATGTATCTTTATTTTTTTGTTGTCCTCTCACATTTTTGCATTTTGATGCCCTCGTTAATAAGGGTGGCGCGGGAAACCCTTTCTTTCTATGCTTCGTAGCGCATTACCAATCCACTACAACAGCAGTGAAACGCGTAAAAATGACAACGAAACTAAGGTTTCAGAATGGTCTTCAATGCTTCTTTGCGAATGCGTCATCCTTAAGGTGAAATATCTTCATTATTAAAACTGAATGCATTGCAAACGCTTTCAGGTTCTAACCAGCGCATGTGCAGTGATATCAATAGTGGCGTGTGATTCAGAGAACTTAGGAGTCATCACGGATTATGAGGTTGTTCCTCATTTGGCTCAACTCACACATAAGGTAAAAATATCAGCTGCTCTAACATTCAGTGAGAATTAGAGTGCATGGGATGGTTTAGCACTAGCTAAGAAGTACCTATAGTAGTGTAATGACAGAAGTTATAAGAGGCGTATTCTTGAAGCGACACTTGGTAGTGGAAAAGTTGCCTATGAATTCTGGATAGAATTCGAAGGAATCTGACTGCATCAACTGATATATGTTTTTCGTAGTTTTTGTCGTTGTGCTTTTGTTCCAGTTCCTAAATCAATTGTTCTGATGTTTTTATATGGCAAATACCCTTAATGGACAACAAAAGTGTTGAGACACTTGGCTATTAAACTTTCCTCGACCCCACGCCAATCCTCTCACGGCTTCGCTGCTCGAACAGATGGTCGTGGAATCCCGCCAGCTGCGCAGACTACTTTTATAAATGTTAGCAATGTTGTTTTTTTTTAAACAAAAACAAAACCTTTCGGAATTACAAACTTCATTAGTCAAGCCATTGGCAAAGAGCGTGTGATATTCGCTTTTGCCACCAGCTCATCAGCTCTTTTAGTCCATCACTCTGGCCAAACTAATTTCATTTTTAACGAATGCGTTATTTTAAGACTGATATAGGTCTGAGGCGCCACCTGGCTGAGGCTATCGCCATGTGCAGCAAATGGGGCAACAACGCAAAACGATTTTCAGAGGAAGGCGCCGTGAAACCCATGGTGGAGTACCTGGCGTCACATGACATTATAGTACAGCGGTCAGCAATGCGGGCTCTTGAGCAGCTTGGAAGAAACCCCGACAGCTGTATCACAATGCACCGTTGTGGAGTTGTCAAGGTAAAACTTTTAAGCTCAATATGTTAATTATCGTTACTGATTACAGTATCCATTTCTTTTCATGTCAGTTGTTGAGATCAATCAATCAATCAGTCAGTCAGTCAGTCAATCAATCAATCAGTCAGTCAGTCAATCAATCAATCAATCAATCAATCAATCAATCAATCAATCAATCAATCAACCAACCAACCAACCAACCAACCAACCAATCAATCAATCAATCAGTCAGTCAATCAATCAACCAACCAATCAATCAATCAATCAATCAATCAATCAATCAATCAATCAATCAATCAATCAATCAATCAATCAATCAATCAATCAATCAGTCAGTCAGTCAGAGAAACACAAAAACAGACCAACAGACCAATAGGTTGAGCAATTTATGATTTACGGAACAATCGATAGATAGATTTCCAATCAGCCCCCGTTTTTTTCTCAGCTGTTGCTGGAGATGGTTGGTTCAGAGGATGCCGGCTTACAAGAGGCTGCAGCGGGGTGCCTGCTAAACATGAGACAACTGGCAATGGCCAATGAACGCGCGAGATACGAGAAAGACACAACCAGTATCTTGGAAGCGGACTCTAACTGAGACTCTTTATGATCACGTATTTCAGAGGAAGCTTGAGAAAAGCGCTCGAAATCGCACAATTTTAAATTGCTTTCAACACAAAGAGAGCTTAGTCGAATTCAATGATCATTTATACGTACATGTATTATCTTCTTCGTAGTTTTATTAAAAAGCGAGTTGCCAGTGTAACTCTCATTTTTATGAAATAACTCGTTTATGAAGTAAATTAAAGCTGAAGCCTGGTTTTAGTCTCCTTGCGGTTTACAGCACGTGTTATCGAAAGTGAACCGAGCGGCGAAGCCGCGAGGGGTTTGGCGGAGGTATCTCCTTACTTAATATTTATTCTTTTCATCGATAACGGCTTTATATCAAAGATTTAAAATTGTTGGGTATCATCGTCCACAAAACGCGCATCATGTTTTCATCATTGTTTCTTAAGCCAATCGGAATTTTGCGGCCGCTAGCACCCGCAGTAAGAAACAAAGGCGGGTTCTTATTGCAGGTGTCCATTGTACCCTCTACCCAATTAACCCCTCCCTTTTTCCCCCTCTCTCCCTCGTCTCCCTCCTCTTTCGACGTCTGCGTAACAGACTACAGAATTCCTAGACTTGCTCGTTTGGTTCTTACCGGTAACTACCGGTAGTAGTAACCATTTGCAATGTCTTCTGGGTAATATATGCAAGACGGTGTTTGGGGATATTTTTTGTATAGAATTGGGATATTTCGCAGCTCTCTAGAACCTCTAATTTCATTGGATCTTAATAACATGCAGCTCTATTGTTTTAGGACTAGGGTCTATTGTTACTGTTGTTTGTTTATCATTTTTCAACCAATACTGTGGGACCTTCTAAAGAAATGCAAAATGCAAAATACAAAATGCTAGAATTTGCTCATCCAAATTGGACTTTATAGACAGGCTTCGTAGTCTTTCTTCACGTCTTCATCACCAAGGCTTCAACACTACTGCGCTTCTCAAATTCTTTACAAAATTTATCCAGGATTATGGATCGATTATTCTAGCGTCCTACGGAGACGTTCTCTTGCTGGAAACTAGGATTATTCAGACCCCTCTACCACCATCCCCCCCCCCCCCCCCCCCCCATCCCGCCCCGCTAACTGGCTCAGAGGTTTTGCGAGCGCAAAGGATTATGGAATTACAGTGGTGGCTGAAAAGAACTCTGGGATCGGATAGAAGTCTTCTGTTGAAAGGAAAATGGCGTCAAGCGATGAAGGCGTTTTGTCTCAAACGGGGTAAGTTTTGTTCTATTTTAACAGTGAATTTGTTGTTTTTAGCCTCTGGATCCAAATAAAAAAAGCGTTAGTCTTCACGTAAGAAGAAATTGGCCGCTCTTAGAAGAAGGGGAGAGAAAGAAATGAAGATTCGTTTTACGCGGTTCTAAATTAAATTTGACAACGTTATTTCTGTTAGCTGGTAGAGGTTTTAGAGCCGAATTATTTCTTGCGCTCAACAGATCTTTAGCTGCAAATATCAGGTTTAACGTGATTTGTTTGTCAGGAATATCAGGAATCGCCATTTCTCGATAGACCCAAACCCCGGCCCCACAGGTGTCCCAAGCTGGATATACTGTACATGTATGATTGTTCAATGCCAACAGCGATTTCATTAAGTTTTTGTGCAGGAGGTCAGAACGGTCTTTTAGCCTGGTAGTTTTGTTTTTTTTTTCTCGAAATTAGCGGTTGCCCGAAAACTTCGTGGGCAACCAGTTATTAAGAAAAATAAACTGGTTGCCCGAGATTGTCTGGCATTTGCCATAAGGACAACCTGGATTTTTTTCTTGTTTCAAGCACTGGACTACTGAGGCCTTCCAAGGGGGTAGCTTTGTCGCGATGTCGCTTGCTTTTGGAGACCGTTGTTGCCTAACCTACAGCTGCAAATGTCGCTGTCGTTTTTTGAAGTGTACGTAACTGTACCCATCATTTTTGTTTTGCGAGAAACTGTTTCACTACTGGGCCATAACCAGATTTTCATGGTGCTCAGCTGGCAAAAATTTGTGAGCGGCAAAGGCTGAACGCTTCTACGGGGCTTTGGGGTAGGCTCCCACAGGAAAATGTTGAAAATCTGAACCCTCAGAAATGCAATTTCCTGTATTTTGAGTCACTTTTATTGGTAAAATGCATAACCTTCCAATGTCACTGTCGTTTTTCACTGTTTATTATGTCACTGTTGCATTTTAGCAGCGTAATCATGTCACTTGTCACTTTTTAAAAATCCCCATGTCTCCAGTTTTCTGGGCCTGAAATGTTTTAAGTGTCGAGAACCTGGCCATTTTATGGTTATGCACAAGCTCGGAGAATTCATCCTCTACAAAACCACAATTCTTTTTAGAATCCAAGCAACCATCAAATATTCTCAACAGATTTCAGCAAGGCTTTTTGTAGGAATTTGGCGAATATTTCAAACTGAAGTAGTGATACCCATGGTCAACAATCATGCACACAACTGTCGTGGCAATTGACCAAATTCCCACTAATTTGTGTTCTACAGCTCATTTTTTCCAAGCTCCCTTCCTTGTTTCAGTATTGTCAATAATGTTATGCTATGATAACAAAGCCTGGTGAATTACAAATCTTTTGAAACAATATTGAACAGTGGGAGAGAGCGACGCCATATTTACTACATGCCTTTAAAGTGCACCTAACCCCAAAATATTTTTTCGCTACAATAAACCTTTGCACCAGTTCAAAACGTGTTACACCTTTCGTTTGTCCTTTTTACTAAATCCGGACTGTTTATAGCATTTAAAAGTTACGAAAAAATGTACATTATTTGGTTCATGACGGAGTCAGAAGGGGGGTGGGTCTATTCCTGGTTGACGTCACAAACTGATTTGCATGCATGTTTACAAAGACTTGATGCAATGCAAATCAGTTTGTGACGTCGCCCCAAGAATAGACCCACGCCCCTTCTGACTCGGTTGTGAACCAAATAATGTACATGTTTTTGTAACTTTTAAATGCTATAAATAGTCCGGATATGCTATAAATACTCAGCATTTGGTAAAAAAGAGAAACGAAAGGTGTAAGGCGTTTTGAACTGGTGCACAGGTTTATTGTAGCGAAAAAATATTTTGGGGTAAGGTGCACTTCAAGTTCAGGCATTCAAAACACTTTGTGATATTTGCTTGGTCAACTTGTTTCATCAAGGATTGAAGGTTTCATTCTATGGAAACCAGCAAGTCCTTATTTCTAAACATTTTTGGTTATTGTTGGTTGCTCTTTAGGGATGAGGTCCCGGTAATCCTTGATCTGCAGAAGTTTCAAATCCAACCCATGGATACTGTTAGTCCCGACCAGTTGCAGTTATTGATCCTTTCAGCCAATCCCAATGCTGGCATTGAGGGAAACCCCTGTCAATCTGACACTGTTTCTCCAGTTGAGGTCGAAACGCTAATGATCGCTGATGAGGCAGGAATACTTGTTCCAGATGGCAGTGCTTTGTTGAGAACTGCTCAAGGAAGCAGCTCACCCAATAAAGACTTGCTTGGTGACAAGCAATTTAAATGCCCCCAGTGCAACAAGTCCTTCTCCGGTCCATCAAGTCTGAGTCGACACATCAAAGCACATGACAACGTGAAGCCTTTTGAGTGCATTCAATGCAACAAAGTTTTCTCCAGGCTGTCAAGCTTGAAAAGACACGAAGGCTCTCATTCAGAAGAAAGACCATTCAAGTGTCAAGTTTGTGGTTGGAGCTTTCTACAGAACTCAGATCTGAAAATCCATGAAAGAACTCACACTGGTGAAAAACCATTCCCATGTGATCGATGTGGAAGAGCATTTGGATGCAAGAAGCGACTAAGGGCTCATTACCGGATGCACACAGGAGAAAAACCTTACAAGTGTCCACAGTGCGAGAAAAGTTTTTCAATGAAGAAAAACGTTGTCCAGCACATTAGAGTACATACTGGAGAGAAACCGTTTAGTTGTGATGTGTGCAAGAAGAATTTCCGTCACCAGCACACGCTTAAAAAACACAAGCGGCTTCATACAGTCAGGCCAAGCTCAGCTTCATTGATAAGGTTAGCGAGGACTTACATGGTAACACTAACAATTGCAGTATGTACTAGATATCTTGCTTTGCCCATTAAGGGCAAGGCGTACGTGACCATCTGTGAAATTACCCAATTTTGGCCACTTAATTTCAATTGTGGGAGGTCCATTGGCCTAATGGTTAGTGCGCTGGATTCCGGATTGGACAGTGCGGGTTCGAGCCTCTAGCTGAAGCACTGGGCAAGACTCTTTACTCTCACAGTGCCTCTCTTCACAAATGGGTACCGGCAAATTTACTGCTGGGGGGTAACCCTGCGATGGACTAGCATCCCATCCAGGGGGGAGTAGAAATACTCTCTGTCGCTTCATGCTACAGAAACCAGGATAAGCTCTGGCCTGATTGGCCACTAGACCCGACTGTAGACTTACCTTTACTTAATTTCAATTACATTTTGTAGGCATTAAAATTTTAATGGCCCAGTTGTTCTATATAACTATGCTAACCACTATTCAACATTATAAGGGATTTTCTTCTCTTTTTGTGCATTAATACAGTGGATAGTGTTATCCACTTTTTTCATATCTGGCACCTGGTCTTTTGACCCTTTCAATCATAGTTTTTTATCACTTGTAGTATTATAATAGAGATTAAAATGTACATGTACTGTAATTGAATGGTGTTTTGGATGGTATATATAATTTTCTTCTTGCCTTTGATTTTAGTGACCAGTCGTTTGCCTGGCCTCGTAAGAAAAACCGCACCAAGACAACACAAGGGAACTCTGAAGTCTCAAGCAGGTACATAAACATTCCTGTCATGTATGCGTCTAAGTTCATAAGGCATGATGGGTAATAAAAAGAGCACGGGGTTGTGACAAGCATGGCGCACAATTTGTCGAGTACATAACATGGTGCCAGAATAAGTTAAATTAACGCCCAAAAGACTAATAAAAAAAAAGAAGGGAGATGTCATGTATGCGTCATGTATGCGTCATAGTTTGTTTGGTACACAGTTTGTCGAGTACATAACAATTCCAAGCTCAAACTTACATGCAGCTCGATACTGTACATGCAAATTTGTAATCAAAACTTCTCTCCAGATTGGCTTTCTGTCCACACTAAAATGACATTTTTGGTTATCAAACTGCTCTCCGGGATTGATAAATTTTAAATTGCTGGCTCAGGGTGTTACTGTGGGAAGCAAAAGCAGAACTTGTCTGAGCTCTAGTCGTGGTTGGGTGCACTGTGTTCTTGGCCTGGGGGACAACAGGGGTCTGAACCTCCCACATTTTGCACCCACCCCTTCCGGCTTCATGGCTCCCACCCCTTCCGGCTCCATGGCTCCCACCCCTTCCGGCTTCATGGCTCCCACCCCTTCCGGCTTCATGGCTCCCACCCCTCTCCACTTCCTGGCTCCCACCCCTTCCCGCTTCATGGCTCCCACCCCTTCCCGCTTCATGGCTCCGACCCCTTCCTGTTTCATGGCTCCCACCTCTTCTTTAGTGGTTGCAGCCTCTGTTGTCATGGTCATGGTGAGGGAGAAATCCTCCAACTTGTGGATGCTTCATGCTACAGAAACTACTTGTCGACTGCATGAATAAGATCCAGCACCATGGGACACGTAACCTACAGTTTTAATGTATACTCACCTTAAAAATTTTTGCCCATTTAAATTGACATTGAAAGATAGGTGTACATTTACACTGTTAGGGTTCCAATTAAGTTGTTTAGGCAAGATTCCATTCAAGTTATTCCAACGGGTCAAATCAAGTCGGTCTAGTTGGGTTTTTGACCTGAAACCCCCCTCTTATCTGGAACACTACACTGTACAGTAACCTTGAAATTATAATCAAATGGTGATCACCAAGTTGGAGACACTCCAGCATGCGCTTACATGTACTTTCATTTTAAACAGGAAAAAAGTTGGTGAAAAGTCTAACAGCACATCAAAAGCTTCAAGCAGGTAAAGACTTATTTCTAAATCAAGGAGCATTTTTTGAGCTTGAGGTCAAATCTCTTAAATATTAAATCTCTTATTTAGTTTACTGTACCACATGTGCATCCTTAAAACTCGCTTAGTCTGAAAATGTACATGTATTTGTTGCATCTGCAGTACTCATGATATACAATGTATATTGTGAAAAGGTTTATTTCAACTCGTACTAGTAAAATGTGAAGTGCAGCCCTTAAGACAAGGTTTGTTTGGTAAATCATGTGGTTCATTCTATATAAGCTTATTTTACCTCAGTACTACACTGTACTATAATTTTATGTTAATGTACATGTTGACCTGTAGGTACAATGTACATTTGCAAGGCTAAGTTATTAGACCTAACTCCTTGTCATGGCCAGGTTGAGCATGGAAATGTCAGTGAAAGTATGATACAGTGTGAGACTTGTGGTGGGTTTGTAGTCTGGGTTCACGCATATTGAGTAGAAAGTGAAAGTGTTAGGGGATCTTAATTTTTTAGCAGGAAAGATGAGAGTGAAGGATCAGTTACCACACGTGAAGAGCAAAACAACGCCATTTTGGCAGAATGCAACTCGGATACATGTATCCAGAGCAGGTAAGGAAATGTTATGAAAAAGTACGTACATGTACCATTAACACTTTAATGGACACGGTTAACACCCTGCTCAAGTTTGTACATGTACTTGGTAATAGCAATGAGCATTATAGTCCCCAATGAATATGTTTTCAGCAGTGTGGTGAAGTTCCTTAATCAGTGTTTCTAATAATCTATTGCTCATGAAAATTTCCGAGTCATTTCTCTGTACACTATTTCCCCAGTTGTAAGTGGCAGTTTTGCAGTATTCCTTATGTCAATACCATGGGTGCCAGAGAGTTTTTCTGTGGCGAAGCCACTAGCAGTGAGTGGCAAAGCCACGTGAAATGATTGCCACACAAAAAACCCTCTGGTACCCATGATATTATGTCAACATGTTCCTTTTTGGAATTTTATGATAGTTGGGGAGGATTTGATAAGAATCAGGGGAGTGGGAGGCAGGAAAATCAAATTTGGAGACTCCCCATCAATTACACCTGGATTTTGATATCGTGCAAAGTATCGTTCCAGAATATCCATACTCCCCCCATAGAAGGATTGGAAATTCCTGGAGGTGGGGGATTATCAAAATTTATGAAATATTTGAAGCTTAATTGTAAGTTTGAAAAAGGTGGGGGTGGGACAAGGTATAGATGTTTTGTGGAACGTATTGAAACAACAGTGAAATGCATTCACCACTGTACATGTATTTTTCATTTATATCTTTTTCAGTAATGAAGAGGTTCTTGCATGTCGAAGGATTCAAGTGACCTCTGTGGAAACGCCAGATAATGAGCATTACCTGCTAGTAACGATGGGCAATGTAGAAGGCAATGACAACAGCAATGAAGGTGTGAACACTTTGTCTACCCTTGAAGGCAGTACAGCTGTGGCTTGTGCGAGAGTGGACAGCAGTAATGATGGTGATGATGTTACAGCACCTCTGGGAAGTGCGAGTCATGATCAACGAGAAGGAACTTTAAAAAACGGAAACAAGTTCAAATGTCCTCAATGTGACAAGTGTCTCTCAGGACCATCAAGTCTGAACCGTCACATCAAAACACACAACAATGAAAAGCCCTTCAGATGTGTCCCGTGTGACAAAGTGTTTTCTCGGCTGTCAAGCTTGAAGAGGCACGAAAGCTCTCATTTGGAAAATAAACCATTCAAGTGTCTGGTATGTGGCTGGAGTTTTGTACAGAATTCAGATCTGAAGATCCATGAAAGGACTCACACCGGTGAAAAACCATTCTCATGTGATCAATGTGAAAAAACGTTTGTATGCAAGAAGCGACTAAAGGCTCACTACCGGATGCACACAGGAGAAAAACCTTACAAGTGTCCACAGTGCGAGAAGAGTTTTTCGATGAAGAAAAACGTTATTCAGCACATTAGAATACATACTGGAGAGAAACCTTTTACTTGCTGGGTGTGCAAGAAAACGTATCGTCACAAGCACACGCTTAAAACTCACATTCGACTACATGCAGATAAAAATGAGAATCTGGATCACTGCATCAAGAAAATCAAGGGGAAGCAGTTGAAAGGAGATAAAGAAACAGAAAACGGTGGTCGTGCTGAGGAGGGTGAAGAACCAGAACAAATGGAAGCATCAGCTGCTGCAGAACAAAGTAAAGAGATGGAGGATGTTGGACATGAACAGATGCAAACAGGTGAGGCTGGTGATCAGTGTAAGCAGACTGAAAATGTTGAACAATGCGAACAAATGGGAAAAACTGAAGATGCCAAACAACGTGAACAGGGAGGGAGTGCTCAACACAATGAACAATGTAAACACATGGAATCGACTGATGATGGGGATCAAAGCAAGCGGACAGAAAATGCTGAACATGATGAAGAAAGCGAGCAAATGGAAGATGTTGAACAGGGTAAAGTGGAAAAAAATTCTGAGCCAAATGATCAAAGTGGACAATCAGAAAATGGTGAGCAGAGTGAACAAATAAAAGATGGTGACCAAAACAGGTAAATGGCAGATGCTCAGTAGATTGAGGGTATGAAAAATCCTGAAATATCTGAACAAGCAGAAAACGATGGAAAGAGTAACCCATTTGAAAATGTAATGTGTAATCAAATTCAGGGTTTTCAGTAGGTTTTTGAGTAGCAGGTTCCATCCAAAAAGTAGGCGGCTATTTCCATTTTATTTCTCCAATATGCTCAGAACTGACCTACTACAGTGTAACATTCAGAGTAGCCGGCGCAGTATAAGGAATAGCTGGTGAAATACGCCAGTTGCCGGCTTATTTTGACAACTCTGAAATTGGACACACAGAAAATACTGTATGATAGAGTGAGCAAATGAAAGACCATGCTGTGAGAATGGATCATTAGCCATTTTTTTAAACGTGTAGGGGGATTTGATTTGACCAAGGACCTCCCTTAAAACCAGTTCTGTGAGCAGAGTCTTCATGTGTAAAGATGATGGTGATTATATTTCATTATATAAGAAGCAGTTGCTCAAGATAAAGAAACAGACCATATACAGAGGTATATGTACCAAGTATTATCAGTTGACAGGGTGCGACAAAAGCTGATATCCCAGCTTTTTCAGAATGCACTGCCCTAGAAGTCTTTCTTGCTTCTTTTTATATACATAACAAATTATTTGGTAAACTTCAATTCTGTGCAATGAGCATGTGGAGAAAAAATCTGCCTGGCTGTCAGGACTTTGTTTGCATGCTCTGCTGATTCGGTGTAAACTTGATGGGACGTATATAACAGTTGATTTTATTGAAAATGGTAGCTGTAGATAATCTGTATGATTTGAAACAGACTGTCCACAGCACAATAATATGGAAATTATTTCATAAAAAATTCTATTATCAGGTGTGACAGTGTCCTTTTAGTACAACCAAGTTTGTTTTGCTATTTGATGATGAAGGTAATTTACACTGTTCATTCACACCCAATTTATTTTGTATTAACTGCTGGTGAAAAAGAAAGCAGGCTAGTTGTAGGTACTGTATGTACCAAACATCAAAGGGATTTTATACAACTGTACATAATTCATATTTGAACTGCAGATTTAGATGAAAGTGAAGAATGATCATTGCAGTAAATTTCCAATTTTAAGCAACTGGAAAGAAGAAGCAAGAAAAAAATCAGGGCGTCAATGGGATTCGAACCCGTTAATACATTGAGAGCGAGGTCAATTTATTGAGTTCATATTTTCCAGTGATTAGTGAAATGATTAGAAGCATGTAGAACTGCGTATGTAGATGAAATTGAAGAATGATCATCACAGTAAATAATGTGTAATTATGTTCCATACAGCACTTTCAAGTCAATAGGAACATAATGCAACATCGTTTGAAGGTCATTTGGGTCACTGTAAATAGAGTCATTCTGACATCGCTTAAGTGAAAATATTTGGTAGAGTTTGTATAAAATTCATGTAAATTAATCCAACAAAATAGCTTAAAAGTTTCTTAAAAACTTAACACATTATAGGATTTAGCTTAAAAGTTTCTTAAAAAACTTAACACATTATAGGATTTTTGTCTTATGTTTTTTTTTCGTGCCATCAATTCTTGGGTTGTAGAAATTAAGAAGTGGTTAATAAAGGCAAAATATAATCGCATGACATGTTTCCTTGCTGTTTTTTTGTTTAAGGTGCCTCACAACAGTTTCCAGCACATTTCAGCTTTTATGCTATGATGGGTAAGTACATCCACTCTTCATCAGTTGCTGCTACAGTATTGGTATCAGACAAATGCTCAATCATTGGTGAACAAGTTGTGATTATCTTCTTTATGTTACTGATTACCATAGAAATAGTATAACCTGTTAAAAACACCCTTAATTTTAGCTTTAAGTGCTTATAACTCCAAAACCCCATTTTGTATTATAAAATATTTAACAATTATTCCTCGAGCCCGATTGGGCTATTGACTCAGAGGCCACGGGGGCGAGAGGAATAATTGTTTTAGTGAAATCCAACTAGAAAGCATAGAAAGTATAGATTTATCTAATAAAGAGCTCAAATACTCGTCCCAAACTTCAGCAAAATGCAATTCAGCCACCATTGTTTTGGTTTTCAAAGCTGGCGCTTTCACTACTAGTGGGCTATAACATATAGCCTGGTAGTAGCTCAACCAATCAGAACGCAGCATTGATAATAGACCACTAGTTGGATTTTACTAATATTAATTAGCTTGTATAGATACAACTTTCTGCAAATTTAAAAACATTCCTAGGAGCGGTTTCAGAGCCACAGTGGCTCTTAGTATCCCGATAAAACTTCATTTATAAAAAATGGGCGTCACCAAGCTCGTTTTTGAGTAAAAAGCACATAACTAAAATTAAGGGTGTTTAAAACAGCTTATAATGTTGCTATGGAAACCAGTAATGTTTCAAAAATAATCACAACATGTTCACCAATGATTGGGCATTTGTTTGATACCAATATTGTAGAATCGACTGATAAAGAGCTGAACCATCGAAGTTTAAGAGCTGAAATGTTCTGGAAACTAGTGTGAGCCACCTGGATATTCCCAAGAAATCATTACAACAATTGAGTAACTGTTACTGAAAATTTATTGCAGAACAAGGAAATACTGAAATAACTACTGAAAGGCAGAAATAAATAAGTGTACTTTAATGGCCCACTTCAGAAAATACCACTGACAATACTCTTTGTTTTCCCCCAAAATTTTGCATAAGCATTGCTTTTGTATTCTCTTGGGACCATTGTAAGTCCCATGAGAAACTGAGGCTTCAACTTGGTGTAAGCCTAACTATGCCAATTTGATTGCTTCTTCAATTTTGGCCCAATCTGATTGGTGTGACTTACAAACACAAAATCTTATACAATAAAATGTCTTCACAATGGCGAAGATCTCAACAGGAAAATACAATGTATGAATGAAGCAAGTTGTTCATAGTAAAACTTCAAGGCAATAAAACAGTTTCCTTTTTTCAAATGGAACACTAACGAACACAACAGTTTTGCTATCGACAAATATCATATGATGGTAGTCTGTGATGAGAAGTTCATCAATGATTTTCATGATCAACAAATCATTTGTTTATATCGATGACAATTTGACTGGTCTGTCGCAACCTCATGGCTACAAATGTTTGGTACACTTGATTTCTTGCTAGCCTGTTGTCCAAGCTCACGTCTGTGTTGGAGGCTTGCTTCTCACTGGGTTAACAAGATCACAATCTCATTTTCTTGCTGGTCCATGTAGAAATTCATTTTGTGCTGATGTAAAGAATTCAATTAGTTTTGTTCTGTCCACCCCTGTCCCTTCATCTTGACTTGTCTCTATGCCCTCCCACTGCCAGTAGTATCTTGTAGCGAGAGATGACCTGTTGAGAAGCAAAAAGAAATTTCTGCATTTCTCTTGTGGTGGGGGTGGGGTGGGGGTGCTCCTAGAAATAACGGACAGGGATGTTCCTCATCTTGAATTTATGAGAAATCAAGAATGCCCCTGACTGACGTATATTGGCTTTTGCTTTCATGACCCTGGTGTTATTGACAACATAGTTAAGTTTAGGGCCCATTCTTTATAAACGAGAGAACGTTAACTTTAACACTTACTTGAAAGATGCCATCGAATCAGGCGGACTTTCAAACGTAGATTCGTTTGTGTCTTTATTGTAGAAATATAGCCTCTTGGCTGATCGACTGTGAGCATAGGTCCATGGCTCTGTGATGGTACAAATGTTTTAGTAAACAATTAGCTTAAGGTTTCCTTCGATTTTAAAGTACCGGTAGCTTTTTACTCGTCAAAGTGAATTTTACATCGTAGTGTTCTTGCAGGGTGCTATATTAAACATACCTTGAATACGTTTAATAAAGAAAATTCCTTTTGGAAGAACATGGCTGCCATCCTCCAGCATGAAGCACTCTCGAGGCATTCTGCCCATGCCCTTGACGATTTTCATCTCGATTCTGAAGTTGAACACAATGAGCATAATAACTTTCTTGAACAAGAAAATAACCCTTACTGACTGAGCCTGATTACCACCAAGTACTGTTTCCACGTGGTACAAAATCAGCCATGCTGGGACAAAAGAATGCAAGTTACGCAGTGGAAGATCCAGAACAAAGCTACTTTATCCAATCAAGCTTGACTTTTCTTTGTTTTGGATGTCCCAGTGCGGGAATAATAATAAGCTTGTCGTCCAGCATGGCGGATTTTGTACCATGTCACCGGATCCTGAAAAGGGCCTATTGGAAGTGTCTCTAAGTTGCTTGGCCAATTAAGAAGAACATGGTATGTGATGCAGGTCTCCCTGCGTGTGTCAATGTCGGTTGTTTTTAAACAGCTTAAAAATGTTTTTGTTCTTCGGCCATTCCAATGTGAGAAGGAAAAGAAAACAAACTGTGTTGACAAACACTACACAAGGTCTGAACAAATATTGAATTTAACTTGTTCAGCATTGGCAGTTATTGCTTGTTACCACAGTTTGTTTTCTTTACCAAGTTCTCAAACACAACTTACCTCGAGAAAATATCTCTGAGTGAACTGCTATCCAGACGAAAAACTTGTTTGAGCCTGATATACATAATTATGTTAGTCTTCACGTTTAAAATACATAATTATACAGTTTGTAATCACTTGGTTAACATTTTCACGGGATAGAGAACCTGGCTTTGAGTAAATCAATCATAATTTGGTATGAAGGGACTATTTAGGAAGGTAGTTATGATAAAAATAATTCAAGTGACAATGACGTTTCTCAAATGAGTGAAGAACTGAGAGGGCAAAGCTAAGTACACATGCCTTGTAATGCATGCTGGCGAAATATTTGTAATATTTGTCATATGTTTAATTCTCATTTCAGGACTCATTAAAGCGGTTTTCAATTGAGTGACACACCAATGAAAGTAATTTTAAAATCACACTGGCCAATTACAAAAGTCACAGGCAAAAAATTGAGCCAATCAGAAATTGAAGAAACTACATGCAGCCGACATGAAGCGGAGGAAAACGTGTATGAATCATGAGTCATGATTGGTTTAGTTTTACTTCTGATTGTAAAAGAAAATGGCGCAAGATTTTTAAACCAATCACAAAGTTCTAGCATGTGCCCTTACCTGAGGGGAACCATCTCCGGACGTGTTGGTTTGCTGACAGCCTTCACCAGTAATCCAGCCATTGCCATTCTATAAGTCAAGCCAAAAACAAGCAAACAGAAAAAATGGTCTGGGTTAGAGTAGTTCTGTAAAGGAATTGGGCTACTGTGTTGGTGTCTGACGTTTCAATACCCTGGGTACCAGAGGTTTTCTCATGGCACAGGGGAAACTTCACTTCAGTGGCCGAAAGCCACCACCACGAGCCGTGCACGGGTCAAAACAAAGACAAAGACCGAAACCGGAAACCACATGCATGAAAAGCCTCTGGCACCCTCATCTTTAGAGGCAAGTGAAAATTTGTTTGTAAGTCGATGTTGTTATGTCACATACTTGCTTTGTTTATGCATCTGTACTGTTACTGATCATGAAATTCATCATTTGTCAAAGTAGCTGCAGGTCCACGAGGCGATAGCCGAGAATTCATTGTCAATAGCAGGACAGTCGCAGGAAAAACTGACGTCAATTTGTTTTGTACTGTAATCTACCCAGATGGAACGAAACACCCAGAAGGGACGAAATGAAGTCAACATGAATTATAAATTCATGTCTCTGTCCGCTTACTAATAATGAAAATTAGCCAATGAGCGCACACGAATTTCTGCAATTATAGTAAAAAAATGGATCAATACCCGATCTTGCTCATTTTGTGGCAATCAAGCACCATTAGCGTGGAAGAAACTTGCAGACTCATCTTACCGCTCATGATAGTGTTTATTTCTGACATCCTTGCCTCCAAGAATCACAGCATCCACAATGTGAACAGCAGTGGCCCTCCTTTGTCCTCTCCCCTAGGGGCACAATTCAAGACCAATATTAACACAACCCTACATATTTCTATACTTCATATTTCTATCACATCAAGTCACCCCTTATCTGGGTTGTAACTTGTGGAGAGTAACATTGGGTGACGGCTGCGAGGGAGACTGCTAGATGCCACGCTGTTGTAACTTCCCAATGACCCAAATTAGTAAATTAAAGTAAAAAAACCACATTGGGTAATTATGAATAAAAAAGGAATAGGTATGGCTAAGAATGAGGGAGATAACAATGGATTGCGAACAGTGGGCTTGAAATGTTAGTCATAACGTAACTTCTTCAAGTTAAGAAATCTTTTTGAGATGACCAACTCGTGTTTATTGAATTTGTCCGAAAAAGAAAGGAAAAGTTACCAGTTATCACTGGAATTAGACAACTCTCTATTTTCTCGGATTTTGATCAATAATTGAACAAAGGAAAAAAATAGTTGTTTCCCTTGCTTCACTTGAACCCACCCCACTAAATCATGTTCCACACTCCCTGTTTCTCAGTCTGTTGTTCTTTTACGTTGAAAAATAAAGAAGCTATGTACAGTCTATGCTGGAATTTTTCACATGTACTTACCTCACCACGCAGCTCTTGCACAATTTCTACTTCAATCAGCGTGTCCCGGGGAAGTTCCAAGTTAAAATTTTCCAGTTTATGCCACCTTGTTGAGCTGCGGAAGTTTGGTTTCCCATCCCACTTGTAGATGTTACTGCGCTAAGAACAAAACATGACTATGATATAAAAAATTATGTATGCAATTATTATATTTTATGACACAAGAATCATACGTTCATCGGTTGTTATGTGTTTATGAATTCTCGTTGAACAGTTGTCATTTACTTGTGCATATGGACCCACTCTTGCAATAATTTGATTATATTATAAAACAATTTTAACAGCTTCAAAAATTATACAGTATTTTCATCTATTATTGAAATTCACAGTCTTGCTCAAACTATATAATTATTTTTCCATCTGTTGGGTCCAGATCTAGAGCTGGTGCAAACATATGCTTAATACATAGTTCTATATAAAGTTGCTGTAAGTCATTGTTGTTGTTGATGATGATGATGATGTTGCTGACACAGAAGTGCCTGGTAAACGAATGCATGAAACATACCCCGAGTCCCATAATGAAACATCTTTCTCCTCCAGACAGAAAACACTTGTAATTGTACAGACATTTGAGGTTGTGAATGTTCTTGGATGTGACCATTGTAGCTTCAGCATCAAAACAATGATCATCGTCAATACCCTTGAACGCAGAAACAACCATGATTAAATAACAGCAAGAGAAAAAAATTACATCAAATAAAATTTAAGTTTGGTTTTTGTTCTAGTCAGTTTTCTTTTCAGTGGCAAAGTGTGTCAGAAGGTCGAGATCTTGGGCTTTGCATTGGACACTTTACTCTCACAGTGACTCTCTCAACTCAAGACAGTGTGTAATTAATTGATGTAAAGGTAATGTCTACGTACGAGCCCAGTGGCCCAACAGCGCGGAGCTTATCCCAGTTTTCTTAGCATGCAGTGACAGAGAGTGTTTCTACTCCCCCCAGGATGGGATGCTAGTCCATCGCAGGGTTACCCCCCAGCAGTAAATTTGCCGGTACCCATTTATACACCTGGGTGAAGAGAGGCACTGTGCGAGTAAGGTGTCTTGCCAAAGAACACAATGCAGTGCCCCTGCCAAGACTCAAACCCGGACCGTCTGATCCGGATTCCAGCGCACAAACCATTAGGCCACTGCAGCTCCCAATTAATGTAGGTACTCACACATTATTTGACACAGCCAAACAAAATTGGGACTTTCAGATTGGAGTACAAGATTGAGTGCGAGTATGATTTTTCTCTTTTGATTGTCGCATGGCACACCAATCTGGCTTTGATTGTCTTCTATTCGACTGGTCAGCAAGAGGCAGGAGCCTTGGGAATGGAAATGAATTGAAATTTGAAAGTCGCACTTATAATACTCCAATCTGAAGGACCGTAACACCAACCTGGAAAAGGGGTGCTGTAGGTAAAACTTTGTTTAAGCAATAGAGGACTTTTTCCATGTTTACATAGCCTCATCTAAACACGAGAGGGGTTGGGAGAATTTGAGACAGTTATGCAAACCCAAGAAGCAGTCTTGAGTTTGCATAACTTTCAAGAATTCTCCCAAACCCCCTCGTGTTTAGATGATACTATGTACACACGGAAAAAGTCCTCTATTGCTTTGGTATAATATTTCTTAAAAATATGCACGAAACTAAAGCGTTACAAACATGTTTATGTTGTGGTTTAAATTTATCCCTGGTTTAAAATTTTTTAAACCAGTTTGATATTGATTTCCCTTTGTTTCAGATTATGCTAATCAAGAGACAAAGGTAAATAAAAATCAAACTGGTTTAAAAAATTTTAAACCAGGGATAAATTTAAACCACAACATTTACATACTCTCATCTAAACACACCAAACAACCAATGAGAGCGTGCGTAGTATGTTATTTTATAATTGGTAATAGCACAACACAAGCCCAGAAGGTACAAAAATGAATTGCAGTTATTTACTGTAACTGTTAATAACAACCTACCTTCCAAAGTTCATCAAACTTAACATCGGGATCAGATGCTCTGTGAGCTGCACGTGCTTGCTCAGGAATCTGGCATTAAACAAAATACTACTTTTTATCAAATGCAGAAAAGGTGTATAGGAAGGACAAGTTGATCAGACAAGTCAATTTTTCTTCACCAGAAATTGATGCTGATGTAGGAGGTTACAAAATTAGTGTAGAATTTTGTGTGCCACCGTACCTTCCATTTTTCCAAACATTTTTTCTTAACTTCACCTTGATCGTAATGCCCCATTAATGTTCTAAGAAAAAAAATAAAAGATATGATAAGAATTTAAGCAGAATTGCAAAGAAAAAATGAAAATGTTCAAAAAGGTAGAATTACGAAATCATTCAATGACACAGTTATTGTTAGCAATGAGCTGAGCATGTCAGCTCTCCTTAAATGAACCTTATTATAACAAGCATAAATTTTATACAATTATATTATGCGAAAATAATCATAATAAAATAACACAGTAATCAATGAGCTTTAGTAAGTAATAACATCAAGACAGATCATCAAACTGCTTTGAACTCACGTGTCTTGGACATAAGCTCTTAGTTTCTTCAGAGAGTTTGCTTGTATCCTGCCTATTCTGGGATAACGATGCAAAATGATATGCATTAATAAGGCTGAGACTGCACTGCAACACATCGAAGGAGTAGGTTACTGCTGATCTCAGGTGACACAGCAAAATTAAGTGAAAATCTTTGCAGCTGTGACAAAATATTGTCACTGCAATCAGTTGCACGAATTCAAACTGTCCCACAGCATTCTTTACTGGAAGTAGTACAAACGGAGTGACTTGTTGCAGAGAGCTGTTGCAGCTGCAACTTGACATCTAGTGTGTCACAGGCTGTTTGACGCATTTTCCAGATGAAATGTATATGTTCAAATGCACTTTTACAAATAAATTGGTTTGTACAAGTTCAACCTACTCTTTTAATCAATTATGCAAGAATTCAAAATTCAGCTGAGCCTAATATACAACATATAGTTCACATATGGTTTCTTTCCTTATTTAATTAATTCATAAATTATTCATAATATAATAATACCTGTCATTTGACTCAGCCATGTACAAAAAGAATGCTTCATCCTCCAACAGAATATACAAGGGAACAATCTATGTTTTGTAGGAACCAAACGGACATGAATAATTACTTATTATCTAATGTAATGTACCTGATGTAATTCTGATTATTTTTACTGTTCATGTGACAACATGTACAGTAAGCCTAAGTCAAGTGGCACGCCTGGTCTTGCTTGCTGCTTCAGTAGCATAAAAAGAGTTGGAGAATTTCTACTCCCTCTACCTCCCCCCTCAGTTGGGATGCTTGTCAAGTACTGTAGGAGTATTTCTACTCCCCCACCCACCACCCCTCAGATGGGATGCTAGTCAAGTAGGAGTATTTCTACTCTGCCACCCGCCACTCCTCAGATGGGATGCTAGCCAAGTAGGAGTATTTCTACTCCCCAACCCACCACCCCTCAGATGGGATGCTAGTCAAGTAGGAGTATTTCTACTCCCCAACCCACCACTCCTCAGATGGGATGCTAGTCAAGTAGGAGTATTTCTACTCTGCCACCCACCACTCCTCAGATGGGATGCTAGTCAAGTAGGAGTATTTCTACTCCCCAACCCACCACTCCTCAGATGGGATGCTAGTCAAGTAGGAGTATTTCTACTCCCCCACCCACCACTCCTCAGATGGGATGCTAGTCAAGTAAGAGTATTTCTACTCCCCCACCCACCACTCCTCAGATGGGATGCTAGTCAAGTAGGAGTATTTCTACTCCCCAACCCACCACCCCTCAGATGGGATGCTAGTCAAGTAGGAGTATTTCTACTCCCCCACCCACCACTCCTCAGATGGGATGCTAGTCAAGTAGGAGTATTTCTACTCCCCCACCCACCACTCCTCAGATGGGATGCTAGTCAAGTAGGAGTATTTCTACTCTGCCACCCACCACTCCTCAGATGGGATGCTAGTCAAGTAGGAGTATTTCTACTCCCCAACCCACCACTCCTCAGATGGGATGCTAGTCAAGTAGGAGTATTTCTACTCTGCCACCCACCACCCCTCAGATGGGATGCTAGTCAAGTAGGAGTATTTCTAATCTGCCACCCACCACTCCTCAGATGGGATGCTAGCCAAGTAGGAGTATTTCTACTCCCCAACCCACCACCCCTCAGATGGGATGCTAGTCAAGTAGGAGTACTTCTACTCCCCCACCCACCACCCCTCAGATGAGATGCTAGTCAAGTAGGAGTATTTCTACTCCCCCACCCACCACCCCTCAGATGAGATGCTAGTTCATTGAAGAGATACCCCACCCTTCCCGGTCAAGTGTCACAACACAATGACCACAGCCTGATGGGTTCAAACACGAAAATACTTACTCGAAAATACAGCGTACTCACCTGTGAGGGGTCAAGTGCACATCCTCACTCCCCTCAAAGAATTGGAATCCTGTTTAAATTAGAACATTCATTACAGCAGACACCTTACCAAAGTGGGTATGCTTAGTACAAACCTCATTAACGCTCTCCACACCTGCAGCCTGCAATCTGTTGATTCTCTTATTCACATTAAACATGTGCTCATGAACAGCTTCAGCATCACCCCGTAGTCCTTTGCACACTATATACCTGAACAAAAAAATTAAAATACACTCACCATTACTCCAGTTTGAAAAATTAGATAGTTATTTGAATTAAATTGTTGTAAGTTGTACCTACCTCTCAGAATTAGCTGGTCTGCTGGTCACAGGCTTGAAGATATACACCTCGTCAAATGCACGATACATTAGGTATACAAGACCAACACTAAATGGTGTGAACAAGTCAAATACCTTGCACACAAAGTGGCCACCTGAAATATAAAATAGGTAGAGTATTAGGTAAGGACAAAACACCTTACACTTTTAATAGATAATTGTGATAAATGTAAATTATGCTGCTAAGGCATTTTTAGTTCACACTTGAGTTTTAATTTTCATACAAAGTTTAAATATTATTCTATTCATTAAACTTGTAATTAAGTTTGCTGCTAGGTAGCTAGATATATTTTAAACAATTTTAATATATATTTGTAATAATTCAATATTTTAAATAATTCTTATGTAAAATAGTTAAGATGTATTTTTTATATACTAATAGTGTCCGCAATTAGTTTGTATAAAGCTAAATACTCTGACACTTAAATAAAGTCGTCATCATCATCATCATATGCACCCCTTAACATTCAGCTGTAAGGATTTGAAAGGGACTGGGCAGGGTGTAAGATAGCCGCCATTACAATCCAATCCGCCATTACAATCCAATTCGCCATTACAATCCAATCCGCCATTACAATCCAATCCACCATTACAATCCAATCCGCCATTACAATCCAATCCGTCATTACAATCCAATCCGCCATTACAATCCAATCCGCCATTACAATCCAATCCGCCATTACAATCCAATCCACCATTACAATCCAATCCGCCATTACAATCCAATCCGTCATTACAATCCAATCCGCCATTACAATCCAATCCGCCATTACAATCCAATCCGCCATTACAATCCAATCCGCCATTACAATCCAATCCGCCATTACAATCCAATCCGCCATTACAATCCAATCCGCCATTACAATCCAATCCGCCATTACAATCCAATCCACCATTACAATCCAATCCGCCATTACAATCCAATCCGCCATTACAATCCAATCCGCCATTACAATCCAATCCGCCGATGACGACTCACTCACGTCAGTGATCAAGTCTGTAGCAAGGGCCTTAATTTCCCAGTTAGGGAAGAGGAAAAGATAACAAGGCTGATGATGATGAAGATGAAGATGAAGGCAAAGGTGACGATGATGATGTAATTAAAGAAGCATGCAACTATGAAAAGCTCACCTTGTCTCAAAATGGACAATGCACAAAGAAACTGGCACAAATATAACTGTTTACTGAGAATTTCTTGGATATTCTCCTGTCCTTCCACTGAGAACCCCTGAAGTAAGAATGTGAATCAAATCCATCTGTCATGTTACAACTTGACTATGTAAATTGGAGGGGGGGGGGAAAGACTATCTGGACTTCCCACTTCCTATGGTTCCTGCTCTTTTTCTGCCACCTTAAAAATCTGTTACCACTCTCTCTCTCTCTCTCTCTCTCTCTTTCCCCCTCCCCTTAAATAGAATTTCTGCCAATTTTACTCCCAGGATCTATCTCCTGCCAGGCTTAGCACTCTCCAACTGCAAAAACTGCTTGTCATGCAATCAGGGCTCGGGAGGAAAAAACTTGAATTCCAGCTTGCCCTTTCGAAAAGCATCTCTCAAATTCTGCTTGTCTGGAACAGCTGCATGATTGCTATTATTTTTAGTTAAAATTGTTTTATTTTAGGATTTAGTCAGCAGACGACTTAGCCAGGCCCTATGCCGTGGCTCATCATGCGGTAAGCTTCAAAACATACTTGCTCAGCAGTGAAATCTAGTTGATCTAAGTTGTCCCAGACAACCAACTGGGCAGCAAGTTTTTTCAAGTCCTCAGCATTAATAACCTCGTTAACTAGAGCATGTGAGACTGGCTATTTTACTTACCCCATCAGCCATTACAAAATGCACTCCTTTGTTGTCAGTTGATTCCATCACAAATCGTCTGAATTCCACCAAATTGTCCTCATTGAAGATATCTCCATCATCATTTGTACCTAGCAAAAATATTCATGATTGGTCAAATTAAATCCATAAAAAACAAGGCAGTTGTGTTTCAAAAGTAATGGTCAAAACAGTGCAGTAGCTATGGTTATCAGAAAACTATAACTTAGAATAATATTTTTATGAAACACAAAACAAATCATCCAACAAACATCAAAAGTCTGGATCAATAATTACAGGGTTGCCACTTATCAGAAACAAAAAAGTTCCAGACTTTTCCCTGACCTTTGTCTCTAGTTGGAAACGTGACTGTATGATGGGAATGTTTAGAGTTAAAATCCCAGTAGCTCTTGAATACGCTAGAACACGCCTGGCAGCATGTGTACCACTGTAAAGATCATGCCAACATCTTAGTTTGTTGTTCTTACCATAGTGTGGCTCAAATGTTTCTGGTGTTCCAGCTAAGAACTCTTCAAGCTTAAAATCATTGTCCCCTTGAAAAAGAATTGAAGGCTTTGAGTATAAATGGTATAATCATGCAAGGGTGAAAAGTGTTCAGACTTTTATGTAATGTGCACCAATTATGTACCTTTCAGAGTGAAGCCAAATCCTTTGGCTTGCCAGCCTTTGCGCCACAACACATACTCAGAAAAACCACCCGGGCCTGCACACAGATCAGCAAAGAACAAGAGCTCATTGGGGCCAACCACATCTCTCTAGAATCAATTCATTACGACAATAGTACACTATAAATCATTTTTAGTGTCTAGTTTAGACTGAGATAAAAAAAATAAAAAACTAAAAATCATTTTAGCACAAGTGTGCTAACATTTTGTGGACACTAAATACACCTGTCCAACAAGTATTGTAAGGTAACAGAACTTCTTTAAAAATCCAAACAGGTTGGAGTAAGCTGAACAGTTGGTTATTTTTCAAAGCGTGGAAGAGTTGAAATCAGGATCACAGATTGAACAAAAACCATCTAGGGCAGAGGAGTGGGATTCAAACCCAGCACATACCCCAGCCACTAAACCATGCTTGCCTCCAAAGTCAACTGTTTTAAAAGAGGTGCAAAGATGTGCCTATTTTTAGAGGAGCTAAGGTTTAACAAACCATCTGCATCAGAGAGGTGTTTGACATACAATTAATGGGCTGAGTTGGCTGCCTTTGAGGAGTGTCAACTACATGTAACAAGAGAAGTTCTTGTGACACCGTAAAATGATGTCCGCTTTGAAGGTCAAATTGTTTTGCAGTAAATTTGCTGCCAACCATACAATGTACTTACTCCGTTGTCATTTTTAGGGTTGGTAAACATGAAATCAAAAGCGGAATCCATATTGGCCATTTTCATGGCTGCCCTGTTGACCAGAATATGATTGAAATAGTTATTAGTAAACACAATAATTTAACAGATGAATCCTGGTATCTTGAACCTCAAGGGGTAACATAAATTTATTCAATCAAGAGCTTGAGAAATTAGCCGCAGCAAAATTGCAGGAGCATGTTATTTGACAGAGTGAAGCAATTACCCATTAGAAAAATTACTTTTAATTATTTTCTCAATAATGAACATTTATTTATAAATGTTACCACTCCTTATCACCTGTTTTGAAAGATGGCTCCCCTGATAAACTCATATGGATTGGCTCGTGTTCTCGCCTTTAAAAACTCATCACCAACAAGAGCATCAAAAATACTCTGTTCACAAAAGAGATACAGTTGACTGTGATAACTTGGCAAAAAATTATTTTGCTACCAGACTACAAGTTGTGTTCAACACTAGAACATTTTCATTAATTTAGTGATTTAATTTAGAGAATGGCACATAGTACTAAATCTTGACCAGCTTCAATAGGTAACAATTCAATGAAACATTAATGCAATATGCAATTGAGAGCGTACGTAATGATATAGAGTAATTTGTTTTGTATAAATCTTTGACACATTCAAAACTCTATAACATGATTCTCCAAATCTTCTTTGCAGAAACTGAAAACACATTACAAATGTAAAGCAGCCACCATTTTATTGAAACCTTCAACTCACTTTCTAAAACAAAACATTATAATATAATAATTTATTATTATTATTATTATTATTATTATTATTATTATTATTATGAAGCATAGACAATCATCGAACAGTAATTTGTGATAGGATGCTAGTAGATTTATACTAAAAGCAAATTAATTAATTTATTTTAAATATTAATTAATGCAGTCTGTACCTTGCTCTTAAGAATCTCTGACACAACATCGTCACTACAGAATTGTGTTTCATCATCAATAGTTAATTTTTTCTGTAAGTTCACAAAAACTAAAAATTAAATTAATATCTAGGTTGACTCAACTGATATACAAGGCCCATGCTTCCATTCCAAGAAGACTTAAAATCCAAGGGTGTACTGTCAATAGTAGAATTTACAAAAATGATCTATAAAATAAATTATTATATAATTTGGATGATTTAAAACCAGCCTGAGGATAAATTTGCAATAGAAATCTAAAACAGGTCTCCCCTAAGGAATCTGAATTTATTTACATTCTTACGTGTTTTCACATAAATGTTAAGTCACATGACATGATACCAAGAAAGTTTTACATAATGTAAATAATTTATACTGAGTTATATCACTGTACCTTGCCAACTATGATCCAGTCTTCCATCTCCTCTCTTGTTGGTGGGGGTTTGGAACAAGGTGGAATGCAAGCTTTGATTTCTTCTATCACCACCTGAGAGAAACATTACAATTATTAAGAACAGCAGCAACATTTCATAATGGCGGACAGGACTTTGAGTACAATGCTCAACGGGTTTGCAAGGCAGAAAGGTCTCTAAAGAGTCCCTTGGCAGGGATGAAATGACAAGTGCTGCATCGGACTAGCCACAAACAATGTAATCTGAATTATCACAAGTTAATGTCAACTTTTATTGCCAATTATCTCATGAATTTGTGCGGTCCGGAATCCTTATGCGATATAAGGCGAGATTAGCAAACAGGACTTTGAGTGCGATGCTCAACAAGTTTGCCAAGCAGAAAGGTCTCTGAAGAGTCCCTTGGCAGGGGCGAAATGACAAGTGCTGTGTCAGACTAGCCACGAACAATGTAATCTGAAAAGTTATATTAAAAGCAGAAAGACACAAAAAATAAGCACATTTGCATATTATAAAGTATATATGTTATTTAATAATCATAGTAAGTATACAAAATACACACCTACAGAGCTCTTATTAATTTTATTACTGTCTTTTCTAGAATAAAAGCATGTTACATGTTTACCTCTTCTTCTTCTTCCCATGCAAAATCTTTGTCATCAAAGCCTTCAACTCTAAAGCCAAGACCACGCCTTCCTCGTTGCTGTGATGCCTCAATAATGTCAGCTCTTCCTTGCCCATATCTGCCAAGACCTCTTCCTTGTTCAAAGCCCATGTTTTCCTTGGGGAGACAAAGACAAAATGAATTAAGGTTATGTTGAAGTACTGACCAGAAATGCAAGTTTACTAAATGAAATCATCGTCTAACATTACTGCTTAATTAGCAAAATTATACAATGTAGCTGTCCAATGGGTTCCTGTGAAATACAAAAACTGTCGCTATCCAGTTTGGTACAACCCCCAGACAGGTTTCACACTCTTTTGAGCTTTTGAAAACCCATGACTTTCCATGGCCTTTTCTATAAGTTTTCCATGACCTAAATTTGACCATTTTTTAGAAATCATCTTTCATTTTGGTAATGTTTTTACCATTATCCCCGTAAGAAAACCTAATTTATTTGTATAAAATTTAACATAATTATCCATGACTTTCAATGGCCCGCATGTCTTTTTATGCCTGGAAAGTGAACTCCTAAAATTCCATGACTTTGCCGGTTTTTCATGACCCATATGTGCTACCCTTGCCAGATGGAGACCACTACAATGACTGGCAATTCCTGGCAACCCAGCCAAGAGCCCCAATGCTGCTGGGGGGAGATCAAGAAAAGACATCCATCTGAATGAGAGACACGCTCTGAAAAAACAGCGGCCGAAGGAGGGGGAGGGAAGGGGATACAGCCTATGAGAAGAACCCCCTCCTGTATCCATAGGCATATGGGCTGGGGGGTGCATCCCCCCCCAAATTTTGGGCAAATCAGACTTTTTGGGCAGCATGAGAAAATTTGGCAAGGCAACTTGGGAGAATTTTTTGGGCAAATGGTTCACTGTCCCCCCCCCTGGCAAAAAATTGCCCATATGCCTATGCCTGCAACTGATCTTGAAAAAAAATCATTGCATTAAGCAAAGCACTACAACAGGACAGTTGGTCTGAATACACATTGCATAATTTACAATCAATGGCTGATTCATCACTGTTCATCAGCATACCATTTGTCTTTGAGCAAAGTCACTATAGGCAGAATCTGGCTGAGTAGTATCATTCTGCACAGTAAGCTTTTCATCTTTGATGTCATGTTCTTGTTTGTTGCCCTCTAAAAGGTTTGATTGCCCCCATCTTGACTTTCCAAGACCAGCCCCTTCCTTGTAACCCATTTTCTCCTGAAAAGCAACAAAATATCAAGAATTCAAAAATTATTTGGAAACATAATTTATACGCTTGTCTCAAACTACAGTATGTTGCCCTATTTCCGGACACTTTTTGCATAAATTGTAATAATATGTTACCTCAGAACAACGCAAACAAGACGAAATTCAGCTACAAGTTAGCTTCCATTTCTGGTAAGTAGGCCGTAAAGTTTCATTGCCTGAAGCTCTTTCGATTCTTTGTAATTTTGGAAAGAGTTTGGCGAGTTGGTTGCCCTATTTCCGGACGATCATTACGAGATAAATACTCCGCTTTCCTTGGGAACATTCTTCTCCTTCGTGCATTCATTTAAAAGCCTTTGGAGGCCATCGTGCGCAAGGCCCTCAACCCAGCACCCCAACGCCTTCAGCGTATGCTGCTTCATCTCCAAAGGTACAACCTTGAGATAAGATATAAGAGAGGCAAGGAGATGTTCCTCGCCGACACACTTAGCAGAGCCTTCCCACCCGACGAGGAAGTGTCCGAATTTATCCATGAGCTGGAGGAGATTGATCACAAGGCCTTTCTTCCTGTCAGTGGTGCCCGATGGCGTCAAATTGAAAGTGCATCAGCAGATGATCCTGTTGTCCAAGAGCTACATGTACGATTGACTATACAGCATGGGTTGCCTCTAAACAGAGGTGATATCTCCCAGTGCCTGTATCCATATTTTGACATACGCGATGAGCTCACAGTGCAGGGAACTTTGATATTCAAAGGGCAACAACTGGTTGTTCCGGCGTCTCTTCGAAAGGAGCTACTCGCAGCGACACATGCGTACCATATTGGAGTTGAGGCTTGCATCCGACGAGCACGCGATAGCCTCTATTGGCCATGGATGTCAACGGAGCTGAAAGAATACATTGCAAAGTGCAATGTCTGCATGGCGCACCGCAGTGAGCAGAGCAAGGAGCCAATTCAGCAACATGACTTTGCAGCAAGGCCCTGGTCCAAAGTAGCCGTTGACCTCTGTGACCTAGACATATGCACCCTTCTAGTTATATCAGACTATTACAGCAATTACATCGAGGTAGCATGTGTTACATCAACCTCAACCTTGCGGCCCATCATAAAGGAGCTCAAAGCAGTCTTTGTGCGGTTTGGCGTACCAGATGTCCTTGTGACTGACAATGGGCCCCAGTTTTCCTCAGCTGAGTTTTCGGTTTTTACACGTGTGTGGGGTTTTGATCATGTAACATCATCACCCAAGTATCCACAATCCAATGGCAAAGCCGAAAATGCTGTCAAAACCGTAAAACGACTCTTTAAGAAATGTAAGGACTCTGGTCAGTCAGAGCTTTTGGCTCTGCTTGACTGGCGCAACACGCCTACAGAAGGAATCGGAACGAGCCCAGCACAACGTCTCTTGGGGCGCCGATGCAGAACCCCGCTGCCAATTGCAGAAAGCCTCCTGAAGCCCCGTTATGATACTGAAGGTGATACTCGTGCACTGGCAGGGGCAAAGCAGCGCCAGCAACACTATTACAAAGCCCATCATGCCTGGCGAGACGGTATGCATGAAACTCCCCGGTCAGGACACGTGGAGTCCAGGGACCTGTACTGGAAAGGCTGCCGAAAGAAGCTACATGGTAAAGGTGGGCGACACAGAGTACAGGCGTAACCGCAGACACATACAGAGAACAAACGAACCACCAATTGCCGAGTCGGTAATTCCGGAAGCCAACCAAACCATTCCAGCAACTCCTGAGGACAGTCAAACCAAACCCTTTGACCCAAGCAGCGAGACTCCTGCCACTGACGGCAACAATGGTCTCCACAGGTCGAATCGTACCCGCCGGGCACCTGCCTGGCACAAGGACTATGTAATCTCACGAAACTAAGCTGGTCCACTACAGTGAACTTTCCCATCAGTGGACAAAGAACTTTATATACTTAGTAACCGTGTATTACGGACACTTAGCAGCATTCTACTTTTGTTTTGTTTCATAAGGGGAAAGATGTAACGAGATTCCCCCGACATGTGATCTTGCTTGATTTTGTAACAAGACACTCGCAGCTCGACGCACGAGACCTTCGTGAGCATGAATAAAACTGAATGAATGAATCAACACAGATTATCTATCTATGCTTTTTCTTTCGATTATTTAGCAAAGAAGTCATCAATGTTTTGAAACCACACAAGTTGACATATTTGATTTGTGTCACGGCAAGACAAGGAAGACTGGCGACTGATTTGTTAGATACTGGACTGGACTTGGAAAACAACACGCACATACTTTTTTTTCCAAATAATTATTTCAGTTGAGTTGAAATTTCAAAAGGGAGTGATAAAAATGCTTGTCTTTCAAGAACTCTTCGATAAGATTGCATTTAAATCAGAAACTAATTTGCTATCATTAGGTGTCCGGAAATAGGAACACTTCACCAAAAATGCAAATAAACTCTTTTGCGGTTAAGTTCAAAGACACGTGTACGGGCCAGGACCCGCTGTGGACGAGCCTCACGACCCCCTGTGAGACTGGACTTGTAATGCGACCACCCTACTGGGGACATTTGTTGTGTTAGTATTATGGGGTGGCATAACATGTGCTTTTCACTCGAAGAATTGTAGTTGTCATGATTCGAAGCGTGTACTAGTTTTCGTCGGACATTAAAGTGATTGTGAATCATTTCCTGAGAGCAAGTTATTTTGTAGCCTGAACAGAACATTATGGTCCTTCGGAGTCGGATTTGAGGAAATTTTGGTGAAGCAAAGCATCCACACATCCCACTAAGAGAAGAGTAAACATCGAGATAAACGAACACAGGATTGAATATGGCAGACAACTGTGCATCGTCTCAGTCAGCGGAGGAAATTGTGAGTGAAATGTCTCTTTCCCTAGTCAAAGCTGAGTTACAAAGGAGAGGATTACCGGCGAAAGGAAAGAAACCAATTCTTATGGCTCGACTTATCGTTGCTATGGAACAAGAAGAATCGAAGCCTTCGCGTTCGCAAAACGAAAGTAAGGAATCGACTAATGCAGTTCCTAAACAAGCTTTGCCAGTTGACAACGGGCCTGCAGCATCAACTGGTGAACATTTGTCGTCGCAGTCTTCCAGTCATCAGTTAAGTAATATTCAGTTGCTAAGGAGAAAAGAAATGATCCTTAAGATGGACATTGATGCTGTGATACAAGTAATACTTGAGACGAGCAAAAGTTCCAGCAACAACGTCATAAGAATGGAAAACCGTGTTCAAAAGTTGAATGGTTACATGGACAGTTGCAGTGAGGTAAGAGATGAGATTATTGCACTTATTTCTGATGATGAAATTGCTGAAGAAGCTCAAAAGTGGATTGATTATCAAAGGGTGATTGATAATGCTTTAGACATAGCTCAAGAGCATATATCTAAACAATCAGTTTCCAAGGTAGATGTGCAGACCACCTCGGGTTCAGCGGAGCACAAACAGTCACATTTAAAATTACCAAAACTGGAGTTACCCAAGTTTGATGGAGATGTCCTAAAATTTCAAAATTTTTGGGATCAATTCGAGGCTGCTGTTCATAATAATGACAATGTGCCTGCTGTGCAGAAATTCACCTACCTGCGTTCAGTACTTGAAGGGGTTGCTTATCACACAATCGAAGGATTTGAAGTCACTAGTGCCAATTATCAGCATGCTGTAGATGCTCTGAAACATCGCTTTGGTAGGAAAAGAATAATTATTTCATCTTTGGTTAAGTCAGTTGTTCAGCTAGAGCCAAGGTCAAACAAAGGGGTAGAGTCTTTGCGAGATCTCCATGACACGCTAAAGAATCGGATTAGAGCTTTGGAGGCCCTGGGTGAAAAGCCAATGTCCCATTCTTGTATCCTCCTTCCAATATTGGAAACCAAGCTCCCACCTGAGTTATCTGAGAAATGGGAATTGGAACTAACTGACATCAAAGAAGAGAGTGTTGATCTTGAACTATTCTTCAAGTTCTTAAATAAACAAGTGATTTCCAAGGAGGCCGGGGAAAGAAATGCTACCATAATTGTTGAGAATGGTGAAACAGCAAGAGGAAATGGGGGACGGGACAAGGATGGAACTGGGGTAAAGAACACCCGCGAGAAAGTGTTTTCAGCAGCTGCTTTGCTAGCGAGTGGGACGAATCGGGGAAATTATGCAGCTTGCCATTTGTGTAAGGAGCAGGGGCATGAAACTCTTAAATGTCCAGAGCTTAAGCGAGAGTCAGTCGACGAACGTTGGCAGTTAGTAAGGGAGAGCCGGCTGTGCTTTAACTGTTTAAAGCCTGCAAATACTTTCCACTACTCTTCAGTCTGTCGCCAACCCAAGTGCAGTGTTCAAGGGTGTGGCCGGCGTCATCACACTATTCTTCATGGTGACGGGGATCGTACCACGGAGGGACAAAGACAGACGACATTAAGTGGATTTGTGGCTTCATACAACTCCAAGATGCAACAAACCTTATTGCAGACTGGGACAGCCGTGTTGGTTGCAGACGCAGACGGTGTCCATAGAGCACCTGTGAGGGTTCTGTTTGACTCAGGAAGCCAAAGGTCTTATATCACCAAGAAAGTTGCTGAATCATTAGCCCTGGATGGACCTTCTGAAGTTCTTAGTGTATCCATGTTAGGGGGAGAAACCAGTCAAACGAAGAAAATGAAGAGAGTCAGTTTCTCACTCA